>VDFB02039956.1:58948-140756 GCA_007258455.2 Sequoia sempervirens | reverse complement strand
TTGGTATTTAATATTTTCTTCCATTAATCTCCTTCTCTAATGTAAATCTAGTGATAACTATTCTTCAGATCTATCCTCGTGAAGTACTTAGCTCCACTCAAATAATCAATGATGTCATCCATCCTTGGGAAGGGAAATGTATACTTGATGGTGATCTTATTGATGGATCTGGAATATGTACACATCCACCATTCTCTATCCTTCTTTGGTGGTAGTACTACAGGTACTGCACATGGACTCAAACTCTCTCTAATAAATCCCTTCTGCAACAACTCTTGCATTTGTTTGTTAAAATCTTCACTCTCTACTGGAGTCATACAATGAGCTGCCTTATTTGGAAAACTGGCTCTAGAAATCAAGTCCATCTGATGACTAATCTTTCTTACTAGACGAAAACCTTCAGGTACATTATCATAAATAATAGCTTGAAACTCATTCAACAAATCTGTAACCTCTATAGGTACCTCATTAGTATCTTCTTTATCAACTCTAGAGATCAATGCAAAATGCATATGCTCATGCCTTGTACCTTCTAGGAACTTTCTTCCATCAGCCAAACAAATTCTTGCATTACTACATACCTTTTCCTCTACCTCTTTCAATGGCTTCAACTTATGATGAACTCCATCCTTTGTCAAAGAATATATGTTGCAATGTCTATCATGTACTACTCGCTGATAAAACTCCCATGGTTTTCCTAACAACATATGACAAACATCCATAGGAATAATATCACATAATACCTCATCATGGTAATTTCCAATCTTGAACTTTACTAGACATTGTTCATTTACCAAAGCCTTATGGTCCTTTCGCAACCAAGCAATCTAGTATGGATTTGGATACCTTCTTCTCTCCAACTACAACTTACTAGCCATCTTGATGTAGGAGAATCCAATGGTGTAGGGAAATCTTGCATCACCCAAAAATAATTTTTTTCTTTATTTTCCTTAGTTGTTTTGAGTTCCATGATGGAACTACAGGGGTATAAGACTGCCAGGCATCATAAATAGCAAAAAACAAGCACTTTCTATTTTTAGTAAGTAAACCAAAATTGGCTCATATGGACATGAAATTTCACCCCAAGGAGTTGAGCTAAAAAACATTTCATGTCGTGAAAGAATCACTGTAATAATTTCCATGGTTTGGGAGAAATTAAGGTTTTTGTCCTAGGAAATTTCTCCAATGTAGCTTCAAATTTAGATATAAAAATTTGGAGGCCCCAAAACAACTCAAAAGGTGGTTGCACTGACCTACGGTGGGTTCATGTGTTGTAGAGCTTGTCAAGATCTTTTTGACAATATGGATAATAGAGAATCAGACACCCCAATCAAAAGTTATGGCCCCAAAAATTTTGTCCTCTAAAAAGTGAATTTCTTAAAAATTCCTTCCTAGGCTAGAAATTAAACAACGGGACTTTTGGAACCAAAATAAAAGGAGAAATTTGAACTTTCTAGAACATTCTAGGGTGGTTATTGTGAAAAATAAAATGGGTTAAGTGGGGGTTATAGAAGGTGGCCTTGACAGTGCAGATTGTGGCTCTAAATTGTATATTTTTCTTTTTTGAGTTGATTTTGTTATAATAAATCAAGCCCATGAGGCTGTACCATGTAAGCTTTGAATCTGCAATTTCATTTTCTGAAAATAATTGAAAGTGAGTCATTTTTTTCTCACATCTTTTGTTTTGGTATTTATTGCTGTGATTTTTATGGGTTTTGGGTAGTGTTTCCCTCATCACATCTCTTCTAAAACAAGGTTATTGGTACTACCTCCATCAATAATAACATTGCAAAGTTTACCTTCACACTTATATCTGGTGCAAAATAAATTCTTCCTTTGAGTTGGCTCTTTCTCCTCATTCAGTAAGGCTCTTCTAGTAACAAGAACCTCTCCTCTTTCTGCAGTCTCAGAATGTGAAGACTCAACATCTTTGTCTACATGTACAACTCATGCATTACCCTCAGGTATTATATTGTCCTTCCTTGATGTTGAGAACACTCATATGCCCTATGCCCTTCTTGTCCACACTGGAAATAGGTTCCACAAAATCCTCCTCTCTTAGGTCCTCGTCCAGATCTTCCACTTCCTCTTTGGTCTCCATTATTTTGTTCATGAGGATGATAGGTGTTATCTCCTTTCTAGTTTTGGCTACTACCAGATCCTTCACCCTTCTTTTGATCTTTATTTTGACCTCCATATGACCATCCACTAGTCCTTCCACCATGACCTCCACCTCTTTGCTTACTTTCAACCTTCTATTGAACTTCTCTTCTACCTTCAAAGCAAACTGACATGCATCTTCAATGGCAAAAATTCTCACCAAACTTAGCTCTTCTTGAATGCTCTACTCTAGCCCATTTATGTAATGGGAAACTTAATCCTTGTTTGCCTTAGAATGACCTATTCTGATCATGACTCAGTAGAATTCTTTTTTATACTCACAAATTTTCCTACTTGTTTCAACCCTTGCATCTTCTTCAACAAATCCAACTCATAGTCCCCTGCAATGAACTATCTTTACAATTTTTCCACCACCTAATCCCATCTTTTTATTTTCTCTTTTACTCTTCTATTTTTTTCCAACTAAACTTCTTTCCAACATCTACTAGCATGGCCTTTCAATTTGGCCTTTACAAATTTTACCCTATTTGGGTCTCCTATTTCCTCATACTCAAAATACTCTTCCATGTCATTGATCCAATTAGTAAGCTCCTCTAGATTTAGGTTTCTAGAAAAAAATAGAAAATTATATCTTTGGCCTCTTTCCAATCTTGGAAATGGCCCTAATTAGTTTGAATTCTCTAGGATCCATTACGACATGTGCTTCCTCTTCGAATGGCTCCTCATATTCAACCTCATCCTAACTTTCATCTCTTCTTCTGACATTAGGTCCTCTATGCATCTCCTCTTGCACTGCTTGAACTTGTCTTTGGAGGGCTCTAAAAACTCTCTTATATTACCCTAACATTTCTTCCACCATAGTTTCTTCGTGGAGGTATTTTTTTCTCATTGACCCACGACCACAAGTCTTGGTGCAAATTGCCTCACATTCGGTGATTTGTTTACACACTCAAGAAAAACCCACTCTGATACCACTTGATTAAGAGTACTCCCCTTACAATCTAAAACTCACAAAAACAACAAATAATGGCACACACAAAATGCAAGAAGCAAAGAAAATATTTTCTATTATCATGGAAATGAAAATGAAATTACAATATTATATTTTCCATCACATGGGCTTTTTGATTACATTAATATGAAAATTTGCAAATCGGAGCCCCCATCTATGTTGTTTTGGCATCCCTTATGTAGTCCCCCTTTAAATCTTTTATTTGGAAGGTGTAACTACTATAGAATCTTCTGGAAAGTGTAACTTCGTCAAGAAGATATTTTGAAATTTTATTAATTTTGGTAGTACAACTTTGTGGGGTCATAACTTTTGATCTGACCATTAAATTTTCTATTATAATATGTTTTCGAAAAGCTCTTGATAAATTTTTAGCCAGTAGCTACTTTTCTTTTCAACCAATTTTCAAGCCCATCTGGAGCCTCTAAGTGCCTCAAAATTGACTGCAAATTTTGCTAGGATTTTTGAAAATTAAAATTTTAATATCTCTCAAATTTCAAATGGTATTGAAGTGATTTCTTTGCCATTGGCTTTAATTTACCATTTTGTAATTTTGTGTAAGATTTCATGTCCAACTATGCATAAATGCAAACTTACTATTATAGTAAACCTGCCAAATTTAGCCCTTATTGAAAAGAAACAACATTTTTTTTGGGTGATGCAAGATTGCTCTTACACCCTGGATGCTCTTGCATCAGTATATCACTTATATTTAGTTCAAATGCATTCTTCTATGTAGTTATTATGAATTGAAACTTTAAAAATTGACACTAAACATATTTACTTATATTTATATTTTATACATACTCTATATATATATATATATATATATATATATATATATATATATATATATATATATATATATATATATATATATGAAGAGTATCTCCCCTAAATGAAGATGTTTTTCTTACTATATTTAGGCTCCACACATGTTCATTGACATTGACAATAACACCCTCATACATTTTACATGTATACAGATGCAAATATATGTATATATATGTATGTATTGTTGATATATATATATATATATATATATATATATATATATGAGGCAAGAGTATATATATATATATATATATATATATATATATATGTATGGATATGTATATGTATATGTATACATATATATATATATATATACATATAGATACATATGAAGAGTAGCTCCAAAATTAAGATGTATTCTATTGTATTTAGCTAGAAACACAATCATAAGACATTCATATATAGGTTGTGGATAGAGTTGACATGTAAAATGTCCAAGAAAACAAATGCATTATTTTTTATAGACATATGGTCAAACCTGCAAGATGCCTCATCATTTTTTCATAAAAAATCATGAAACTGTGGAGGGTTTACCAAACTATGAGGATGAAGTTAAATGGAGAATAGGAAGTAACCATTTTACTCTAAAAAAACTATGGGAAATAATCCACGACCAGAATCAACCACTTGAAACATTACATGGTGCAAATGGCACGATAAGCATGACAACCTAAATTTGACACATCAGGGAAAAAATGGACAAATATGTGTTTTTGTATCCATATATATATATGTATGTGTATATATTTATGGGTAAATAAATATGTGTGTATCTATATATATACATATATACATATATGTATATATACACACACATGTATATGCATATATATATATACATACATACATATATATTTATATATAGATACATACATATAGATTTATATATATCAATATTTGGGTGTAATTATAACAATTTCAATAGTCATAAACACCTAACAATCAATGGGTAAAATTTAGGGTTTAATGTTAAAGGTTCACATTAGCAATCAAAATAGTTCATAACTAGACATTACTTGGAAAAGATTAACATTGGATAACATTATCCATTCACTCCATATAGTACTATGTGTACTACCTCTTCATCACCATGTTTGCATGAAGTAACATTACAAAAATATTACACAAAACTTGAAATATATATTGAAAGTTGTGAAATTCAAATACTATAAAGCTAGACAAACATGATTAAAATAAAGTTCTAAAAAAATAAGTAGCACACAAGGAGTCATAAAGTTTGCAAAAATGATAGTAGTACATAATTAAGTCTCAAAATTCATAGAAAAAGCATCCTAATCAGAAATACATAGATCTATTTAAGAAGTGGTATGTCCTTGGGTATCAACTGAGTCAACATCAACTAGAGATGACGTTAATGACTAGATTTTTTTGCATTGCACTTGCTATACAAGCAAGTAATCCATGATTTCCCTCTGAACTGAGCTACAAATGTTCAGAGCATCCTACAAAAGACCTATTTTATGGCTACTAGGAGTTGTAGGTGTACTCTTACTTTGGTTTCTTTCTTTTATATCCACCTACTTTTGGGTTTTCTTCAACTGTCAAGCAATCTTTTCATATTCTATTTCAATCTCCCTCTATTTTCGTTGTTTGAGCTTCTCCTTATCCATTTTCTATTTTTTGCAGTATGGTGCAATCTCTTTGCCTCCCTCTCTACCAAGTTTTCTTCTTTTTCTACCGTCTTTTCTCTCATTTTCTCCCTTTTCCTTTGCTACAATTCTTTGTTTCTTTGTTTTTGTGCCTCTTGTTGATTTCATAAATATAAAAAAAACATCTGAAGTCAAAATCTAAGATTTCCTACTTAGGCATAACACCCCATTGCAGCCTCTATTTGACGATTGGTGCACCCTTTGTGTTGGGAGTTGTGAAAAATTCTTTCTCTACCTTCTAGTTGTTGATCTTAAATCTTGTGTGCATGACACATAGTCAACTTCTTGGTCTCTTGTATCATTAGCATCCCAATTTCTCCCAATGGTGAAGTAATGGATGACCCTTTTAGGAACAACATGTGGTGGTGATGGAATGGAGAGTCATTCATCCCATTGACTAAAATTTAGATCCACCCCTAGGTTTAAATTTGCATCTTGAAACCACTTTGACTACCTTGTATTTGATGGAAGATAAAAAATTTCTCAATTTATGCTACCTCATTGCATGTCATTTGAATTGGAGGGATTTCTCTATCATGCACTTGAACATCATTATTCTTTGTGCAATTTCCATCTAATTTTTTTGTTGGACTTGGGGCATTTCTGGCATTAAATGTTTCCACAAACTCTCCAATCTTATCTTCATTCCAACTTGCTAACCTTAAACAATTCTTTGTTACCGTGAATTGTGCATCATCCTTAGTTATCATGGCCTCTATTTCTACTCCCATAGTGGTTTTTTTTTTTCAACTATTAAAGCTTCACTTGGCCCCATATCCATGTCAAGTGCATGTTAATCTAATGGCCAAGTTCTTGTTCTTTTAAACCACTTATAATATTATTAGGAGTCAAATCCTATTCAAAATCTTTCTTGGCAAGAGTTTTCAACTCTTTCCTTCCTATGTCAAGTTTAAGAAGTGTAGAGATCCATACACTCCTTTATTGTTTGAGGTAATTTTTGATAGGTGAGAATACACTGACATCAAGTGGTTGTAATTTATCCATGACCATATGTATTGGAAGCATGAGAAAATCTATTCCCATAATCTTTGCTTCTTCAATTGTCTTGAATGTCATATGGCTACCAAGACTATTGAATATGAGAAGCTCTCTAATTGTTGGTGGCGCCCCTCTTAGGAAATTTCTAGCAAAGTGTTTTAACCATTCAACAAACAATTCGTTGGTCATCCAAGCATGCTCTTAGACTACCATGCATTCCCTTGTCTCATAGTTAATAATATATTTCTTAATGTCTCTATTTGACCTGAACATATAATAACTTGGTATAGCTTGACCTGTTGCATTAACACATTCTAAAATAGTGATCCATTCTCTTATTTTTGAGATTAATTATGGAACGTATTTGTTCCCCATATTTTCAATAACTCTCATTGTATAATTTATGCCAGCCTACACACTTGTTTTGATGCAATTACATATTCTTTTGGACCTATAATTGTGTTTGTTATACAAATCCTCCAAGTTGTCATAGAAGGAAGAAACTATGTAGGGGTGTAGCATTATAAATCTATTTGTGTCCACTCCTTTTGGTGTGTAAATTGTTAGATCATGATTCATTTTCCAAAAACCAACCCACCATGATCTCCCTAGCATCCCATTTGTGAATGGGTTAGGCCTTAATCCAAACATTTGGGCCACCATTGATTTAAGTTGTGAGACTTGAAGTCCATGGAAATCATTAGCTATTTCCTTACAACATTGCACTATTTCAGCTTCTTAATCAGATAGGATTGTTCATGGTACCTTCATTTTTGTGCTTGTAACTCCATTAAGTCATACCCTCAAACTACTAGGAAAGATTCCCCATTTGATCACTGCATATATGGTTGACATATGATTATCCTCAAAATCAACAACTACTCTTTCCATGTGATGCACATTGACATTGACAACAGGTGAATTAGGAACATGAACAGGTGGTTCCAAGCTTGCTTGAGTATTTTGGACACTAGGTTCAAAATATGAATATTCACTTTTATGATCTACATGTTCTAAAGTGACATATTCATTGATGTTGATTTTTGGCTCTTAGTAAGATCTGGAACATTGAACCTCACTCCATGAGGTACTCTAATTAAGTGCCTCCCACTCGATATTTTCCTCTTCTTCCCTCATGCCATGATTATCACTAGACTTGGATGTGAATTGAAGAAGTCAGAAAAGACATCTACTATGTTTGCAAACAAAGGAATCATAAGCCAATCAATGTTAGATAAAAAAGGATGAAATCAGTGAAAAATAGTAATCATTATTCAATTAGCCCAGAATCCCTTCATGAGTCCACAAAAATGTCAAATAAAAAGATTCAGGAGTATCATTGTTTGTCTTTTGAAAGGAGAATTATGTTCACTGTTAACTCAAACCATGGAGAGTAGACAATAGCAAATCTATAAGGGTTTACATATTTGTATACATATATGTGTAATTATATGTATACATACATATACATACATCTCTATTCATATGTACGCATACATATAATTACAAAGATACATGTACACATATATCTATACAAATACATATCTATATATATGTACATATAGATGTATGTATATGTATATGTATAGATATATGTATACATGTATCTATATGTATATATATGTATATATATGTATACATATACATACATACATACACAGATATATATATATATATATGTATGTATACATGTATATATGTATATATATATATATATATCTTTTTGTGAACATCTAAGAGTATAATGAAAATGTAAGTTGTGAAGTAAAGAATAAATGATACAAATTTCATCCTATATATGTATGGTGGGCTACTCTATGTGCAATGGAATGTAGAAAATTACTAAAACATTTTACAGTAAATGAACACTAATATGTTGTATTGGACAACCAAAGGATATAAATTTAAATAGAGGTAAAATGAATAAAGACTTGCGTTTTCGTATATGTGCCCAAAAATGTAAACAAGGGTTTAATGATAATAATTCCTTAGTCACACGAAAAATAGACATGGGTTTTCAAATATATTTTAAAAAAACTAAGGGTTTCATGAGAATAATTCCTTAATCACACGAAAGAAGAGAATGGCATTCAGATGTATGCATGAATATATACATGTATACATACGTACATACATACATACATACATATACATATAGCTATGTGTGTGTATGTATGTATGTATGCATTTATATCTATGTATTTATATGTATGAATATGTATATATATCTGCATATATGTTCTTATGTACATAATACACATATATATACACATATATATTAATGTACATATGTACATACATACATCTAGATACACATATATATATAGAGACAAATATATATATACACACACTCATATATACACATATGTATGTATATAATAAAAACTCAAGCTGATGTGTACACTTATTTTGAATATAAAAGAGTGTAATGGATGATTCAACATGTTTATATCAATTTTTTGAATGAGAAAGAGACATAGAATATAAAGGATCCTTTATGAAATAAATGACAAATATAAACCCTTAGAAATAACGTAAAATATTAAATGAACACACTATTGAATTTGTAAATGGGGTTTGTTAGGAATAACCTGTTACCAAAAAGAGCTTCATTTACTTATAACATATAAAAATAGACTACATAAATATAATTGTTTAATGTAAAGTTCATTAAAATAACTATAAGTATAATGTATTGATGCAGGAGCATCCAGTGGTGTAAGGGCAATCTTGCATCACCCAAATATAGTTAAATTTTAAGTTTATCAGTTTTTAGATGTTTTTACATTTTTGGATACTCTTTTTGTCATATTGAAATTCCCAATTTATGGTTTTTATTTTCTATTCCTGGGTTGAAAGATATGGCAGTTTTAGTTTCCCAGATTTGCACCTGAAAATATTTTGAGTTATATTTGAGGCACTTAGAGTTCCCCGGATCGACTAAAACTTTAAAATCAACAATATGGCAGCTCTTGCCGTTTTGACTTCAAGACCTTTCCAACGGTTCAAACGGTTTGCAAATCGGAGCCCCGGATCAAAAGTTATGGCCTCGGGAAGTTGGCGCACTTTCTTGAAGATACAATTGCAAATGTTCTTTTGAAATTTGAACTTCAAATTGTAATTTTTGGCACCAAACTGCCTAAACTCAAATTTGAATGTTGTTTTGGTTCCAAACTAAAGAGGAGCTTTATTTATGGGGCTGGTTTCTTAATTTTGGGTAACTTTTAATGTGCCCTGCGATATTGCTTAAAAGGTGATTCTGTGAGTTTTGTAACTTGTAATGTGTTGTAGAGCTTCAGGGATTTGAGGTCCCTTTGCATGTAAGAAGTTTCTATTTTGAATAATAAAATTATTCTTGTTTGTGGGTTATTTAAGTCTTGGGTTGTCCCCTCATCAAGTGGTATTAGATTATACTTTCTTTGAGCATGTGGAGAGATCATCGATCGTGGAGACACCACCAGACCGCGGGTTTTGGGTCGAGGTCAAGAAAGATTCCTCCAAGAGTGATGCCTGGTAGGCATGGTGCTTCTAGAGTTGGTCAAAGTAGTAGAAATGCTAGTGGAAGAGATTCACTAGCATCCCTCCAGAGACAGATTGATGCATTACAATAGCAATTTTGAGAAGAGGGTTAAACCTCGAGGGAGGAAATGAGGATGAAGGAGAGGAAGAAGTTCAAATGCAGAAGAGGAAGGAGAAGCAATTGATCAAGACCAATACATTAAGGGCCATTTCAAAGATTTGGAAAGACCTAGAGTAGAAGTCCCCGCTTATTCCGTGGCTTGAACCTGCAGAGTTGATCGACCGGATTCCACGAGTTAGAAAAAATATTTTGAGTATACAAAAATAGAAAACCCAGATCAGGTTAAGTTTGTGAAAACGAAGCTGAGGAGCCATGCCAATATTTGGTGGAAAGAGGTCCAATTGGAAAGAGGTCCAATTGGAAAGAAATAGAAGAGGAAAAGGAAATATCGATGGGATCGCATTTTGGTAGAGAAACTAAAGAAGCAGTTCATACCAAAGGACTAATGAAGTTAGATTTGTTGAAGAAATTGCAAAGCCAGGCTAAGAAGCGTGATCCGCGGAAAGAATATACCGGAATATTTCTACAAAGATAATTACCTTAACAGGCCACATAGAAAATAATATGAGCAGCCAGCCCGACATTCAATGCAAGCCATGATCGAAAGCAATCAAGAGGAAAGTTAAGCCTAGTCGTAATGACCACCATTGAGGATGTGTATCAATTTGCTCTGAAGGTGGACGAGAAGCTAAATAAAAGATTTGATGGCAAACAAAAAGGACGAGGAGGTCAAAGTGGAAGGGGTAGTGGAAGACCTTCAGGAAGCCGAAATGATGATGAAAAGAAAGGTGAAGATGTTGGTACCAGCCAAAGCCAAAGGAATGACAACTTATACTGCCCTCGTGATCAAAACAGTGGTGATCAAAGAGGTAGAGGATGAGGAGATGTAACGGGGCGATCCGAAGAGGTGGTTTCAAAGAAACGCGGTTTCCGCTGGTGGTGAAGAAGGGCACCGCTTCAATTTTTTTAATGTCCACAACACCAAGGAAAGGCAGACAAAAGGCTGAAAGGTCATAGAAGGGTTGCGCATGCAGATGAGGAGGCCCAATATGAACATTCAGATGATGCCGAAAGGGGAGAAGCCCTAGTGATTAGGAGAGCCCTAGTGACTGAGGAAAAGGAACCAGAATAGAGGAAGAATCTGTTTCACACAAGGTGCAAGTGTGAAGGAAAATGTTGTGATGTCATTATTGATGGTGGGAGCAATCAATAATCCGTGTCGTAAGATCGCCACAAAAGCTGAAGGAGAGGGAAAGGCACCCACATCCAGATTGTGATTGTCAAAAAGACCACAAAGTTTTGGTCGCTGAGCATGGTTTTAGTAAAGTTCAAGATCGGGAGCTACCATGATGAGGTACTCTGTGATATCATCCTCATGGATGCATGTCACATATTGTTGGGGAGGTCGTGGCAGTTTGATAGGCGAGCTATACATGATGGCCATGCAAACACTTATTCCTTGAAAAATGATGGGGTTCACCACAAGTTGAAACCCCTGAAGGAGACTGAAGAAAAGGTATGCAGTAGTGCTAGAATTTGTTATGTAGATGGAAGAAAAATTTTGAAGGCATGAAGCATGAGCGTGTGTTATGCATTGATTCCAGAGGAGTAAGGAGGATATGAGAAGGTTCTAGAAGAAAGCTCGATGTTGGATGCTTTCAGATATTGTTTTTTATGATAATGTACTTGGAGGGTTTACCACCAATAAGGAAGATCAGTCATTAGATTAACTTGATTCCTGGAGCCAGTTTGTCAAATAAGGCAGCTCATAAAATGACTCCAGCAGAAAATGAGGAGTTGAACAAACAAGTTCAAGAGTTGTTGAGAAAGGGTTTGATACGGGAGAGTTTGAGTCCATGTGCAGTACATGCAGTATTAGAACCAAAGAAGGATGGAGAGTGGAGGATGTGTACAGATTTCCAAGCCATAAACAAGATAACAATCAAGTACAGATTCCCCTGCCAAGGATGGATGACCTGATGGACTGTTTGAGTGGAGCTCAGTACTTCACAAAGATTGGTTTGAAGAGTGGATATCACCAGATCCGGATTTGAGAGGGAGATGAATGGAAGACTGCCTTCAAGACCAAAGATAGCCTGTACGAGTGGTTAGTCATGCCTTTTGGACTAACCAATGCATCGAGCACATTCATGCGGCTCATGAGCGAGGTACTAAAATAATTTCTGGGAAGTTTTGTTATTGTGTATTTAGATGATATTTTGATTTTCAATAAGTCAATGGATGAGCATCTGATGCATATTCGGAGAGCCTTTGAGAAGTTAAGAGAAGAGAAACTATTGATTAATCTGAAGAAGTGCAGTTTTGTGAAGAGAGAGTTAGTGTACTTGGGGTTTGTTGTCTCAGCAGAAAGTCTCAAGATGGACCCAGAGAAGGTGAAGGCTATTCTGGAGTGGCCTACCCCAAGAACTTCTACCGAGATGAGATATTTCCATGGTTTGGCTAGTTTTTATGGAAAGTTCATTAGAAACTTCAGTAGTATTTGTGGACCCCCAACTGGAACAACGAGAGGAGATAGAAAAGAATTCAAGTGGAGCACTAGAGTGGCAAAGAGTTTTGAACTTTTGAAGCAGAAGGTAACAGAGCAACCTATTCTAGCCCTCCCAGATTTCAACAAGGTGTTTCAGGTGGATTGTGATGTCAGTGGTTGTGCAATTGGAGCAGTGTTGAGCTAAGAAGTAAGCCCATTGCCCATTTTAGTAAAAAGTTAAATAATGCCAAGAGAAAGTATTATATATATGATCAAGAATTTTATGTGATAGTTCAAGCATTAAAAAGATGGAGACATTATTTGTTGCCAAAGGAATTTGTTCTGTATACTGATCATCAGGCCTTGCAATACCTAAATAGTCAGGGAAAATTAAATCAGAGGCATATGAAATGAGTAGAGTTTTTGCAGTGTTATACCTTTGTTTTGAAACATAGGAGTTGGAAGTCAAATAGGGTTGCAGATGCCTTAAGTAGGAGGCATACATTGATGAAAAAGATGCAGATTGAAGTGGTTGGGTTCAATGAACTTAAGACACTGTACACAAAAGATCCTAATTTCTCAGAGGCTTGGAAAGCTTGCAAGGAACCTGTTACAGTGGATAGGACAAGGTGACTGGATTTCATAATCCAGGATGGCATGTTATTTAAGGGAAGCCAATTATGTATCCCAAGGAGTTCCATGAGGGAGAACCTGATAAAGGAGAAGCATAGTGGAGGAATGGCAGGACATTTTGGTCGGGATAAGACCATTGCTATTATCAGTGATCATTATTATTGGCCTCAGTTGTCACATGATGTGAAGAAGTTTGTACAAAGCTACAGGGTATGTCAGATGGCTAAAGTTGTGAGTCAGAATACAGGCTTATATCAGCCTTTACCTATACCAGAGAGGCTGTGGGAGGATATAAGTATGGACTTTGTTCTTGGTTTTCCAAGGACACAAAGAGGGAATGATTCAATCTTTGTGGTGGTTGATAGGTTCTTGAAGATGGCACATTTCATTCCATGTCAAAAGACCCATGATGTAGTCCAAATTGTTGACTTGTTCTTCAAAGAGGTGGTAAGGCTACATGGTCTGCCAAAGAGTATTGTTTCAGATCGTGACACCAAATTTGTGGGGTACTTTTGGAGGACCTTGTGGAAGAAACTGAAAACAGTGTTAAAGTTCAGTTCTGCACATCATCCACAAACAGATGGGAAGACAGAGGTTGTTAACAGGAGTCTGGGTAACCTACTGAGATGTTTGGTAGGAGATAAACCCAAGGGATGGGACTTGATCTTACCCCAGGCAGAATTTTCTTCCAACAATTCTATCAATAGAAGCACTGGTAGATCACCGTTCCAGATTGTGTATGGAGGTAGCCCCAGAACAGCTCCAGAATTGAGGAAGATGGACCAAGAGAAGAAAATAAGTGTTGAAGCTGAAGATTTTGCAGAACACATCAAGGATATACATGAGAAGGTAAGAGAACATATTAACAAGATGAATATGCAGTATAAGGCTAAGGCAGATCAGAAGAGGAGGTATAAGGAATTTTAGATTGGTGATGAAGTGATGGTCCACTTGAGGAAAGAAAGGTTTCCAATGGGAAAATATAACAAATTGAAGATGAAGAAGTTCAGTCCCTGTAAAATTTTGAAGAGGCATGATTCAGGGAATGCATATGAGGTAGAGTTGTCGATGGATTCAACATTTCCTCTATGTTCAACATTTCAGATTTGATAGAGTATCATGAAGGTGGCACAGAAGAAGTACCAACAATGGAATAGTGTGGGATTGAGCACCTACTTGAGAAAAGGAGGAGATTGAAGAAATACAGATAGTCATGTGGGAGGAGTACCGAGGAATAGGTGGTATGAAGAATATATGGTGAAATGGAAAGGAAGGCCTGTTGAAGATTCATCCTGGTTGCCTAAAGGCAAGGTCGACTATTTTGGTTTTCCTCCACCATCGAGACATGCGGGTCACTTCTCAAATTACCCTGGGTGTCTGATGCAGGAGCATCCAGTGGTGTAAGGGCAATCTTGCATCACCCAAAAATAGTTAAATTTCAAGTTTCTCAGTTTTTAGATGTTTTTACATTTTTGGATACCCTTTTCATCATATTGAAATTCCCAATTTACGGTTTTTATTTTCTATTCCTAGGTTGAAAGATATGGCATTTTTAGTTTCCCAGATTTGCACGTGAAAATCTTCTAAGTTAGATTTGAGGCACTTAGATTTCCCGGATCGCCCTCGAAACTTGTTTAAATCGGCGTAGAAAATTTCAAGCGCGTTCTTGACTTCGAGACCTTTCCAATGGTTCAAATAGTTCACGAATTGGAGTCCCGGATCAAAAGTTATGGCCTCGGGAAGTTGGCGCACTTTCTAGAAGATACAATTGCAAATGTTCTTTTGAAATTTGAACTGCAAGTTGTAATTTTTCGGCGCCAAACTGCCTAAACTCAAATTTGATTGTTGTTTTGGCTCCAAACTAAAGAAGAGCTCTATTTATGGGTAGGTTTGTAATTTTTGGGTAACTTTTTGGGGACAAGCTCGCATATTGCGAAAAGGTGATTCTATAGCTTTCTGTAACTTACATGTGTTGTAGAACTTGGGGATTTGAGGTCCTCTACATGTAAGAAGCTCCATTTTCTGAATAATAAAATTATTCTCTTGTTTGTGGGTTATTTTCTAAGTCTCGCATTGAGCCCTCATCATGTATAATTTACCAAACTGAAAAGTCATCGATATAGGAGGAACATGGAGAAGATGCTTGTTGATGCTTTGTAGTTTGCAGAGAATATTTGTTCACTCTAACAATTGTCAATGCCTATGGATACTTTCCCTCTTTTTTAATAACTCAAATCTAACAATTGGGTATGTGAAAGATCATAATGGGCCAAAAAGTAGCGATATGATGGGTATGTGTAGGGTATGTGGTTGATGACTTTTTTTTCACCCAAAATTGATGAAATGAAAAGGGTTTTTAAAAGAGATTCTTAGCTTTCCACCAATATAAATTATACTAAACTTTGAATTTAATAAATAATTATTATTCATTTTCTATTTGAATTATGACTAAAGTCTTGATTGATAGGTTGATTAAAAACATGTATTGCTTTCAAACAGTATCACATTTTTTGAATCTGAAACATGCATCACATTCTATGCTTTGCCTACTATAGGATTAAAAAAAAAAAGAATTTCATGAAGTTTTGACCAAGTTATGGTGGTTAGACATACGAGCTTTTATATTTTTTAAAATTTGTAATAAAAAATTCATAATTAATTATTTACTTGGAAAAAAATTACAAAAAAAATATACATCACATCCTTACACGAGTCCTCTACTTATATCTAAAATCTTATAAAAAAATATTATCATTTTATTTTGGTTATGGTGGTTAAACAGACACCTACTTCTTATTTTTTCCCTGAAATTTAAGTACTATTGCATTGAAATTTCAAATTTTCATGAAATAGATTTTATTTTTAAAAAAAATAAACCTAGTAGTTTAGAAACTACATTCAATTTGCTGTAGATTCTATTCTTAGATATTTTTGAAATAATATAGATAACTTATTCAATTTTTTACGTCAAGTTGTCTAACTCTGATTTTTCTGAATTTTTTGCTACTTAAGGGCCTGGTTTTTCCATGATGATCCTACACATATCCAATTCAATGCATTCAATTTGGTTTTTGTGTTTCAAATTTGAATTTTTTGATCTTTTGAATTTGTAGCTGCCAGTTGCATAGGATTTTTGAAGGTGAATTGATTGAATTTTTAATTATATTTGGATTTGATGTTTATTTGGGGATCCTTACACCAGTATTTAATTATGTAGGTACCTATAGGGAATGGAGCTAATAAAATTAGTTGAAAGAGAGTTTTGAACAATGTGCATTTGACATCCCATAGAGTTGATAGGATTTTGTCATTATGTCATGTGAAGCACCATTAAGTGTGCATATAAATTTATTAATATCATATGTATTGAGGGTTGCACCATTTGCAAGTGAGTGTATTTGTAACAATAAAAGTTTTTAATAAATTATAAATGAGATTTTTTTTGTACAAATAGACTTGTATTGTAATTTCAAATGTATGTGTATGATGCAGGAGCATCCTTGGTTCATGGAAATCTTGCATCAACCAAAAATATTTTATTTTAGTTTTTTTTCTTGTTTTGTTCTTACTCAGTTCATGTTGGTGGATTCATCATATTTACTCACTAGACCTTGTCGATCTATTTCTACATCGCATAAATGTTCATTTTCCTTATTCCAAGATTTGAGCATGATTGGATCTTTTTCTGGCAAGTTATTGCTTCTGAATTTAGTGGCAGTTTTTTGAACTGGCTCCAAAATAATTTCAATTTTTTTGGCTAGTTCGATCATTGTGGACTGTTCTCATGACTTGCAGATCTAAACAGTGTGATTTTAATTATTCCGTGGGGTGTCCCTGACCTTCATTATAGGTTCACACTTCATGTTATGCACCTATTGAAGAGTAATTCAAATTTGAGGCTGACCTATTCATGCACTCGTTACATTTTCTTCCTTGGATAATGGGATTACCTTTGGATGACACAAATGTTTCTAGAATTATGGATATGATATAAATCTTGTAATCAATCATTAGAAGGGTAGTAGTTGATATCAAGCCTATGAGCCGAATCTATAAGCTTGGATGTTGCTGGTCAAATGTAATTGAGATTTCTATCAATGAGAATTTTTGCATCTGCATTTGCCTCCATATTCTATGTTTCTTTCATTGTGTCACTCTTGTTGCATGGTCTAGATTGTTCTCTTTGAGGACCCTCCTATCATGGCAACGCCAGATTGGTATCAGAGTGAGATTCGATCATTAGAGATTTCCAAAATTCATGGAAACCTATTGTAGATTTGGGTATGTGCAGGATCACAATGGGCCAAAAAGTGGTGATATGTAAGTGATATGATGTCCCATGTGGCTAACAACTTTTTTAAACCAAAAATTGATGAAACGAAAATGGTTTTTAAAGGAGATTCTCACCTTTTCACCAATATAAATTATGCTTTACTTTGAATTTAATAAATTATTATTATTCATTTTCTATTTGAATTACAACTTAAGTCATAATTGATATGTTAATTGAAAAATATCTATAGCTTTCAAATGGTATCAATTTTTTTGAATCTAAAATATGTGTCACATTCTATGCTTTGCATACTATAGGATTAAAAAAGAATGAGTTTCATGAAGTTTTGACCAAGTTAAGGTGGTCAAACATATGAGTTTTTATATTTTTTAAAAATTGTAATAAAAAATTCATAATCAAATTTACTTAGAAAAAAATTACAAAAAAATATGCATCACATATAGACATGAGTCCTCTACTTTTGTCTAAAATATTATAAAAAAATATTATTATTTTATTGTGGTTAGGGTGGTCAGACAAACACCTAATTCTTATTTTTTCCCTAGAATTTAAGTACTACTGCATTGAAATTTTAAAATTTTACCAAATTGATTTTTTTTAAAAATAAAATAAGCCTAGTAGTTTAGAAACTACATTCAATTTGCTATAGATCCTATTCTTACATATTTTTGAAATAATATAGATAACTTATTCAATGTTTTATGTCAAGTTGCCTAACTCTAGTTTTTCTAAATTTTTCACCACTTAAGGGCTTACTTTTTCCATGATGATCCTACACATACCTATTTGTTGTGGGATGGCGGACTATGGATCTGACCTACAACTAGAGAGGACTTTTGTAAAGTGGTAGGAAGAAGAAATGTTAGAGGAAATGGAGCACATGGAAATGAAAACCAAGCTTTAATGGAGATGGTGAGAGGAATTGCTGCCATATTAGATGCAGTCAAAATGGCCCAGAGGAGAGGTCGACCAGTTGATGATGTGAGTGATGAAGAGGTAGAAGTATAGGAAGAAAGAGGAAGAGAAGATCAACCTTGCCTAGATTAGGGAGAAGTGACGTTCATAAGATCCCTAACTAGAGCGAATACAAAACCCCATTTCAATCCACCAGATTATAATGGTAAGTTGGATTCAGAAGAATTTATTGATTAGATAACAAAGATGGAGAAGTATTTTGATTTTGAAGGCACCACTAAAGATAAGAAAGTAAAATTTTCTTGTACAAAGTTGAAAAGACATGCATCCCTTTGGTGGGAACATTTGTAGACAGATAGGAAAAGAAGAGGAAAAGAAAAGATAAAGTCATTGGATAGGATGGTGAATAAGTTGAAGACAAAGTTTATGCCTACAGATTATCAGATTAGTTTGTTCTAAAAATTGCAAAATTTGAAATAGAACGAATCAAGTGTGAGAGAGTATACTGAAGAGTTCTATAAGTTCAATATCAAATATGGAAATTTAGAGGATGAGATCGAGCAAGTAGAAAAATATGTGAATGGCTTGAGGTCATCTATATAGGATGATACTAGTTTGATTAAGTTGTTGAGTATGGAAGAGGCATATCAATGTGCCCTAAAGGAATAAGAGAAGTTGAATAAAAGACATTAGCAGAGACAAAGAGGAGGATCTTTTCTAGATTAAAATAAGGATAAGGAGGTTAGTAAGAATGGGAATTAATACCATAGAGGTGATGGAAACTATTACAGAAGAGGAGGATATGGTGGTTACCGGAATGAATGTTGTAGAAAAGATGATAAGGAGAAAAGCGTATTTAGGGGAACTTGCTTTAAGTGTGGTAGAGAAGGACATAGAGCATTTGAATGTAATCAGGGAAAGACAAGTAGGAATACATAAAACAATAGAAAAATAGCCTTTGTTGAGGAGGATCATGTTGGATCATCTAACAAAATGGAATAATGAGAAGTGTTGGTGAATAGAAGAGTATTGTGTCAAAGTGAGTTGGAGAAGGAGCCATTGTAGAGAAAGAATTTATTTCTGACTAGATGCAAGGTAGTTGGTAAATGTTGCAAAGTTATTTTGGATAGTGGAAGTTCTGAGAACCTAGTTTCTGAAGAAATGGTGACCAAATTGAAGTTGGAAAGATTGAAACACTCGAAGCCCAATCAAATAGCTTGGATTCAAGATGGGCATAAGATATTGGTAAGTGAACAATGTTTGGTGAAATTGAAGATAGGAAATTACCATGATGAAGTTTTGTGTGATATCATGCATGTGGATGTATGCCATGCTTTGTTGGGAAGGCCTTGGAAGTATGATAGATAGGCTATTCATGATGGGAAGAAGAATATATATACTATTGTTGCTAATGGGATGAAGCAGACCTTGTTTCCATTAGAGGATGTTCCTAAAGTTGAGGTTTGTACGAGTGCTAGAGTTTGTTTGGTTGATGGAAGGATATTCCTAGATGGATTGAGACATGAGATTATGTGTTATTCCTTGGTTCCTAAGAATGTTGAAGACTTGGAGCATGTAGAAGAACAACCAAAAGAGATAAAGGAGTTGCTGATAGAATATGAGGAGATTATTTCAGATAATGTACTCGATGGATTGCCACCTGTAAGGAGTACTAGTCATTACATGGATCTAATTCATGGAAATAGTTTTCCTAATAAAGCAACACACTGGATGACACTTGGAGATAATGAAGAGTTGAATAGACAAGTGCAAGAATTTTTAAGAAAGGGTTTGATTAGAGAAAGTTTAAGTCCTTGTGTAGTACCTGTTGTGTTAGCACCTAAGAAGGGTGGAGAATGGAGAATGTGTACAAAGTCTAGAGCCATAAACAAGATCACAATGAAGTATAGATTTCCTTTGCCCTAGATGGATGACATTATGGATTTTTTGAGTGGAGATAGATATTTTACAAAGATATATTTGAAGAGTTGATATCATCAGATTAGAATTAGAGAAGGGGTTGAATGGAAGACAACATTCAAGACAAATGAAGGATTGTATGTGTGGTTGGTGATTCCTTTTGGATTAACAAACACACCGAGTAATTTTATGAGGCTAATGAATGAAGTATTGAAGAAATTATTAGGTAAGTTCATGATTTTTTACTTGGATGACATCTTGACTTTTTAGTAAGACTAGAGAAGAACATTTGTTGCATATAAGACAAGTTTTGTAGAGGTTGAGAGAAGAGCAGTTGCTGATAGAAATTAAGAAGTGTACTTTCATGAAGGATGAATTGGTATATTTGGGATTTGTGATATCTATAGATGGATTGAAGATGGATCCTAAGAAAGTGAGAGCAATTTTTGAGTGGCCTACACTAGAAATAATTAGAGAGGTAAGATCATTTCATGGATTGGCTAGTTTCTACTGGAAGTTCATTGGGATTTTTAGTTCTATTTGCGTCCTATGACAGAAACAATAAGAGGAGATAAGAAGGATTTTAGGTTGGTGTCTGGAGAAGATTGAAGTTTTCAGTTGTTGAAGTAGAAGGTGACTAAGCATCATGTGTTGTCTTTACCTTATTTTAATAAATCATTTCAAGTAATGATGCAAGTGGAAGTAGTGTTGAGTCAAGAAGGGAGGCCTGTAGCTTATTTTAGTGAGAAGTTGAATGATGCTAGAAGAAGATATTCAATGTATGATCAAGAGTTTTATGCCATAGTTCAAGCCTTGAAGAAGTGGAGACATTAATTGTTTCCTAAGGATTTTGTGTTGTATACGGATCACCAGGATTTGCAATATTTGAATAGTCAAGGTAAGTTGAATCAAAGACACATGAGATGGGTAGAATTCTTGCAGAGCTATACTTTTGTTTTGAAGCATAGGAGTGGAAAGTGAAATAGAATTGTTGATGCTTTGAGTAGGAGAAGGAACTTACTAATAGATATGAGAGTGGAGGTATTAGGCTTTAATGAGTTGAAAACCTTGTATGAGGGAGACCTAGATTTTGCAAAACCTTGGAGAGCTTGTAAAGAACTAGTTTCAGAGGATAGAAGTCAGTGGTTGGATTATTTCATTTAGGAGGACATGTTGTTTAGAGGTAATCAGTTGTGTATACCTTAGAGTTTAATGAGGGATAAATTGGTGAAAGAAAAGAATAGTGGAGGATTGGAATGACACTTTGGGATTGATAAGATAGTAGCATAGGTAAGTGAGTATAACTTTTGGCCGTAGATTCATAAAGATGTTAGGAAATTCATGCAAATTTGCAAATTTTCTCAAGTTACAAAGGGGAGTAGTCAAAATATTGGATTGTATAAGCCTTTGACAGTTCCAGAGAGACCTTGGGAGGATATTAGCATGGATTTCATACTTGCTTTTCTAAAGACACAACGAGGTGATGATTCTATATTTGTGGTGGTGGATAGATTTTCTAAAATGACACATTTCATACCTTGTAAGAAGACAATAGATACAATACATGTAGTAGATTTGTTTTTCAAAGAAGTGGTTAGATTTCCTAGATTAACTAGGAGTATAGTTTTAGACAGAGATGTAAAGTTTGTCAGTTACTTTTGGAGGAAACCTTGGAAGAATTTGAATAAAAATCTAAAGTTTAGTTCTACTTTCACCCATGAATAGATGGATAGAAAAAGGTAGTGAATAGGAGTTTGGGAAATTTGCTGAGATGCTTGGTTGAAGAGAAGATCAGAAGTTGGGATTTAGTACTTGTGGGTATGGGCAGGATCATCATGGAAAAAACAGGCCCTTAAGTGGCAAAAAAATCAGAAAAATCAGAGTTAGGCAACTTGATGTAAAGAAATGAATAAGTTAACTATATTATTTCAAAAATATGTAAGAATAGAATCTGTAGAAAATTAAATTTAGTTTCTAAACTACTAGGTTTGTTTAAAAAAAAAAACTATTTGGTGAAAATTTGAAATTTCAATGTAGTAGTACTTAAATTTCAAGGAAAAAATAAGAAGTAGGTGTCTATCTGACCACCCTAGCCACAATAAAATGATAATATTTTTTTATAAGATTTTATATATAAGTAGAGGACTCATGTCCCAATCTGATGCATATTTTTTTATAATTTTTTCCAAGTAAATAATTAATTATGAATTTTTTATTACAACTTTTAAAAAATATAAAAAATCATATGTCTGACCACCTTAACTTGGTCAAAAATTCATGAAATTCAATTTTTATTATTTAAATTCTATAGTATGTGAAGTATAAAATGTGATGCATGTTTTGGATTTAAAAAATGTGATATCATTTGAAAGCTATAGATGTTTTTCAATCAGCCTATCAATCAAGACTTTAGTCGTAATTCAAATAGAAAATGAATAATAATTACTTATTAAATTCAAAGTAAAACATAATTTATATTGGTGGAAAGTTGAGAATCTCCTTTAAAAAACCTTCTTATTTTATCAATTTTGGGTAAAAAAAAAGTCGTCAACCACAAACCCATCATATTGCCACTTTTTGGCCCACCATGATCCTACACATACACTTGTACAAGTAGAGTTTGCATAAAATAATTCAGTGAATAGGAGTACCAAAAAGACAACTTTTGAGATCATTACTGAAGTTCATCCTAGAGGTATATCAGAGTTGAGAGACATCAATACGGAGGATAAAAGGAGTGCAAAAGCAAAGGAATTTGTAGAACATATGAAGAAAGTGCATAGTCAAGTGAAGGAGTAGTTGGAAAATATGAACCAGAAGTATAAGGAGAAAGCAGAAGAAAAGAGGAGACATAAGGAGTTCGAAGTGGGAGATTAAGTGATGGTGTATCTGAGAAAGGAAATATTTCTAGTTGGAACATACAATAAGCTGAAGATGAGGAAGTTTGGACCTTGTAGGATTTTGAAGAAATTTGATTCAAGAAATGCATATGAAGTGGAGTTACTGGATGGCATGGGTATATCACCTATATTCAACATTGTAGACCTACATCAATACCATAAGTGGAATTCAGTAAAGGAAATAAAACAAAATTGGAGAACCAGTTTCCTAAACAACAGTCAGATGAGATTGAAGAGATTTTGGATAATAGAGATGGCAGGAAAACTCGTGGAAGGTAGTACAAATAATTTCTTTTGAAGTGGAAAGGTAGACTAGTGGAGGATTCTATGTGGATTTCTTAGGCTGAGGTAGACCATCTTGGCTTTCCTTTAGTCCCAACAAAGTGAGGGGCTCGCTTTCTAAATAACCCTAGATGTATGATGTAGGAGCATCCTTGGGTCTTAGCAATCTTGTATCAACCAAAAATATTTTCTCTTAGTTTTTGTTCTTGTTTTGTTCTTACTTAGTTCATGTTGGTGGATTCAACATATTTTCTCACTAGACCTTGTGGATCTACGTGTACATTGTGGACATGTTCATTTCCCTTATTCCAAGATTTGAGCATGATTGGAACTTTTTCCAGCAAGTTATCACTTTTGGATTTAGTGGTAGTTTCTTGAATTGACTTTAGAATAATTTTAAACTTTTCAGCTAGTTCCATCATTGTGGATTGTTCCCATGACTTGCGGATCTGAATACTGTGATTTTAATTGTTCCATGGGGTGTCCCTGACCTTCATTATAGGTCCACACTTCATATTATGCACCTATTGAAGAGTAATTCAAATTTGAGGCTGACGTATTCATGCACTTGTTTCTTTTTTTTCCTTGGATAATGTGAAGGTCTTTGGCTAATGCAGATGTTTCTAGAATTGCGGATATGATATAAAGCTTGTAATCAGTCATTAGAAGGTCAGTAGTTTACAGAGTAGATTAAGATAGATCTGATCTATAATATTTTCTTGCATATAGGAGCATATAGGAATTTTAAATTTATAAACATGTTATATCAGGCTTGTGACCTGAATCTATAAGCCTGAATGTTGTTGCTAAATGTAATTGAGATTTCTATCAATGATAATATTTGCATCTATATTTGGCTCCATGTTTTGTGTTTCTTTCATTATGTTACTCTTGCTGCACAGTCTAGATTGTTGTATTTAAGGACCCTCCTACCGTGGATGTGTTAGTGTACTTGATTACCTACACTAGTCAAGTACACATTATGTTATGAACATATATTGCTACTTTTTCAACATTTCATTTGATTAAATAAAGTTTATTAGTGGGTAAAAATTAATTTATTTTTTTTTGGGGGGGGTGTAAGGGAGCATGGAGTGAGTGGTAATTTTATGGTGGGTGGTAACTGGGACATCTCCCCTAAAGTAGAAAAAAGTGCATCAAAAGAGGTCTATTTGTACAACTATTTGAAAGTTATGACAAAAAATTTCAAGGATGATCAAGCCCCAAGATCTAAGATCTCATTGAAAACCAACAAAGACACAAATAGACAAATGCCTATGTCAAATATGTAGTAGCAAGACAATATACACAAGCATACAATGTCAAAATTAATGAGAAGAGAGAGAGGAGATGGATCAAGCCTTGAGTTTTTGTCCAATTGATATGGATCATGCCTTAGTTGTTCATCCAAAACAATTCACAAGTGGAAACCTACTATCCACTATGTAAAAAAATGTACTCACATGGGCTAGTGAAATTCATTTTCCCCTAGGTAAGCCCCAAAAAGTGGATAATGGGAGGTCGTGTCAGGTCTCTAGGCTCCCATTCTACTAACCATACCAAATTTATGCCTCTTGATAAATTTTATAAGGTTGCAATGAAATGGTTACAGGACTGTCAATCTTTGTTATGCTAGGAACTCATGAAAGAGGCTCCATTGGCAAGCAAGTTGTGTTATGCTTGGTGACCTTGAAAAACATAAAGGCTCCACTAGCAAGAAAGTTGTGTTATCTTTAGTGGCCTTGATACATGTAATAGGATATTTAAAGAGGTTACCCTTAGTTCATGAAAGGTCTCACCTTAGGGAAAATCGTGCTTAATGTATCCAAAAGAGGACTAGTCGAGGATAAAATATTTGAAACTTAGAGAATGCAATCCATAGAATCACCATAAAAAAGAATGTCATATGCTTAGAAAGTTCACAATCTTGAAGGACAAAATACCCAATGGCACCACCAAGAAGACACATCATGTGAAGTAAGCGGACTACACTTTGAAGCTAACAATGAGTGGGGATGCATATGCCCCCACTTTAAAGAAATTTCCAAACACCATGTTGTGAGGAATTACATTAAAGTAGAACACAATACGTGAAAATAAATAAGAGATTTATTAAAAAATCCCTATGTAAAATATAAATTTTCAAGTAGAGCTGCATTATGAAAGAAAGGTTTCCCCCCATATGCAATTCTAAGATAACACATAAGGGATCCATGGATCTAGGGTCAGTGTTTATCATTTTTCTAGTGGTATAATAAATCTTTCAACCATCATTATTCCCCAAATAAATCATGGAATAATAAGCAATGTCATGACCTTCTTTATATTAAAACTTTAGACATATTATAATTTTGTGTGTTAATATTATGTACATAGTTTTATATAACAAATTTCTATGTGAAGAAGATAGAGACTAAATAAAGAACATTTTTTTTTTATTAAATTATTAAATACACACTCTTCAAAATGAACAAATAAAAGTTAACAATATTAACAAATAAGTGTTTCATTAATAATTTCAGCCCATATTATTGGAGAAATGAAAAAATAAGGAAGAAAATAATTTTGAATAAAAATTAAGTCATTATGTGACAATTGTCCTCATCCTATCATAAGCATTCTTAATTAGCACAATCTATCATTATACTTAATTTATAAAATTAGCCACTTCCCTAAGTCACATTAATTAACATAATACATCATCTAATGTAATTCATCATGATTAGGGAGATGTCACTATCCTCCATAATCCATTAATCAATTAATCCTGGATTAACTGATTTTAATTAATCTTCATTATCATTTTCTCAAATTTAAAATTCATTCTAATTTCCCTCACATATGACTTACATGCAAAATTCACTATCACATTACAAATCATCCCCACTCAGCCTTGTTTGGGAGTTCACACCATGAATGTGACCCTTCATCTTTTAGCCATTTCCCTTCCCCATGTGTGCTCACACATGTGTGAGCACACATGGATAAACCTCCCCTCTCTTACATTTCATAGACACATTGTAACACCTCTCTAATATCAAGCTAGTAAGATAGCATTTGATTTTGATTTGGTATTCTAAGTACTAAATATTGTTATAATGAGATTAGACATTGATGATTAGTTACTATTATGGGATCGCATGCTTATATGCTTATATATTGCTATCATTTCTTATGTACAATTATGGATAGGAAAGGGATGATGTCGTAACACTCATATTTGAGAGGCTTATGATACCATGATTCCCTTCCTGATGATTAATGTTGATTTGACTATATGATATATGCAAATGCACATGTACTTTGATGTGTAATTGGAAGTGATGCAGGTACTGAGTATCGACTCCGCCTGGATTCTCAGGCCTGAGCATACTCATATCCCCGATGGTGGGTACTGAAGGTAGTCACAAGCCAAATGTCCCCTATCCTAGTGCACTATACCCTATTAGGGAAGTGTTTTCCTTGTTGGTGTCTTACCGTTCGATTACCTAATAGTAACTTGTGGAGCACCTATCCGCCATAAGTTTCGGCGCACCCTTTTGTTGCATGTGGGTTACCCATATGTCATTGAGGTATTTTGTTATGGTTTTTGTGAATGTATTATGTGGCCATATATATTTTGGTTGTCAGTGTTTTGATGGGTTCCATTGGCATCCCCTTGTGCTTTAAATATGGTATTTTATGGTGGTTAATTACTTGGGGGTTTGAATTGATAGTTTCTTGAGGTTTTAAATATTTTATTTAAAATATTTATTGACCCCTTTTGTGGGGGGAACTTTGTTTATTTTTAATGTTCCTCATTTAGTGAGTTTAATTAATTGTGTTGGGGAGATTGACAAGCTTGTTTAATTAAATGTCTTATTTTATGATTTGTTTTGAGGAGTTAGTCAATAAATGGGGGCAGCCTTCCTTGAATATATATATAAATATGCTTTTATTCTTTTGCTTTGGGGGAGAGTTATATTTTTTTGAAGAAAATTTAAAAAGGGGAAAAAGTTTTATTTTGGAGAGGATTCTTGGGAGAGAAAAAATTTTGTTTGGGAAAGAAGAAGAAAACCCCTCGAATTGGGCAGCTGAGTGTGGAAGAATCATGGAGAATTTTCAAGAAGAAATTTGTGGGTAGTGGCTCCGGATGTGTAGCATGGCTATGTTGTCTGGCTGCTCCGTTTTGGAATCTAGTCCTGCCTCGCAAGCAGAGCAATTTTACATTTTAGAATTTGGGCAAAAATTGGAGGTATTCTCCTGCATATTTCTTGAATTTCTAAGTTAGATATGTATGTGGGTATTTTAATTGCTACCTTGCGTGTTGTCATGGCTTTTGGGTTGACTTTTCTTTTCAACCTAGTTATTGTTTCTTTTTTTGGAAATATGATATTTTTATAAATTTGTTTAATCCTCCCATGTTAAATTTGAATCCAACTTTGGAATTCACTTAAAATGCCCAAAATCTCAACTGGGTTGGAGTCCAAAACACATTTCAAACACTTTCATTTTCAGTGAAAATTTGTGCCACCTTATAAAATTTGTTTTTAATTGTTGATCTTTATCCCTTTGCCAAAAATGAGATTAAAGTGTGGATTTCATGTTGAATTGCCAAGATCTCAATTGGGTCTTTGGCAGATTTCAGTTCTGGGCACTTTCATTTTTGCCCAAATTTGTGCCCTCTTTCTAAATGACATTTTTGGTTTGCTGCTCTTTAACTTTTTAATAAAAATGTAAAATAAAATTGGATTCCATGTTGAGAATTCAAAATATGAATTGGGTCTTCTTGCAATTCTTAATCCAGACACTTTCTTTTTTAATGATTTTTGCCCAGCCATGCATAAAATTGTGTTTTCTGAACAACACCCTCTTCTAGGTCAGAGAATAAAATATTACAGTGGAAACCAATTGGAAACATCAAGATACGAATGGGGTTGTAGCTCGATTTTAGATCTAGGAACTTTTATCTTTTATGGAAATTCTATGCCCATTCTCATGCATTTGCACGACAGCTGAAATTATGTTTTTTCCTCCACTGCCACTTGGTAGACCTTGTTTGATTTAAAATTGATTTTTGGGATGATTTAATGAGGTTTATACTGGTTATGTGATTTGACCTTTTAATTAAGTTAGTGATGAATGTTGGATGGTATTTGAGCTATATGTTAGTGGATGTGATCTGCTACTTCAATGTTTTAGCAACAATGTTGCTTGGTTGTTTTACATGGTTTCTATGATGGAGTTCAATGGCTTTTTCATTATTTCATTTTGTTCTAGATTCCTCATTTTGTTAAACGAGAAGGCCTATCCATCTGCAGAGCATTGATATGGGCATGATTGAGTTACCTCATATGTATGAAAGGAGTACCTAGTTCTATGTGGTGCCATCTCTTTGAGCACACATGATGACATGTCATCTGGTCTATACCCTTGTGCTTCATACCTTGTAGTTATGAGTAGTAACCGACATACTATTGTTTGAGAATATTCGTGTTGTGATAATGAATTCAATGCACTCTATTCCATGTTTGCTTTGTGTTTGATGTGAGCATTGGCCATATGTTATCCTTGCCTTGTTTACTGCTTGGGCCTTGTGACTACCTCTGAGAATAGTGGGGTGGCCTCTTTTGAGTCCACATGGTAGGGAGATGTTACCATGACCATTGGGGACTGACGTACATGTTATTGGAGCACCAGTTTGAAGTGTTCCCTCTTGATCATGATTTATTAGATGATGTTTCTTGTTCGTGGTTATGCATTTGTATCTATGTGCATTCATTTATGTATATTGTACGCTCTTGAAAGAAAATATGTAAAATTATCAATTAATGAAAATAAAAGTGATGTTTTCCATTTAATTTATGAGTTATGGTGTTGGTATCAGACTTGCTTGTATTTTGGTTATCATAATGGCCATTGTTCATCATTTTCCATGCAAAAATCCAAGCTTTGGTTGTATTTTTCCTTCTTATTTACTATCTACTAAAGTTCTGGAGCAGCACTGCAAGTTCTAGAGCAGTGCTATTCAAGTTCTAGAGCAGCACTACCAAAGGTTCCAGAGCTGAGCTGGAAGGTTTCGGGGCCGAGCTGGAAGTTTTGGCGCTAGAGCTTGAAGTTTCAGATTTGAGCTGGAAAGTTCCGGCGTCGAGCTGGGAGTTCTAGTGCCGAGCTGGAAGTTCTGGAGCTGAGCTAGAAAGTTCTAGTGTTGAGCTGGAAGTTCCGGAGTAGCGCTGCTAAGGTTCTAGAGCATCTTCCCTAGAGCTCATATATTTGTTCTATTTGGATTTTTCTCTGGAGGGTGGTTTAGTCCTCTCCTTGTGGTTATGTTCAGCCATGCTTGACTATGTTTATGATTGTTATATTGTATTGTAATATATTTTTTGTGTAAGTTATTTTTCTTGATATCAAAAGAAAATTTATCTTGTCCACTTTTGACTCTTACCCTTCGGGGTTACGTAGCAGGATGTTACATCTAGTATCAGATCCCATGTTCACACACTGGGAGCTCTGGCATACTTTAGCCTTCTATGTATATTCTATGTTTTGTGTGTGTGGCTTGAGCTTGTTATAGTGTTTCCATAGTCTTACTATTTTTCTTTCATTCCTTAGTATGATGTATAGATCATGTTTATGATAATCTATTTTAATGTGTCCCTTGTTTCTTTGGGATGCCCCTAAGGGCAGAGCCAGAGGCAGAGTTAGGGGTAGAGCTCATGTTGCATCATTGGAATCCCTACTTATAGTTGATTCTTGCTTTGTGTGTTGTGTGTGGTGGATGGCAACAAGTGTTGTTTCCTGCTCCTTGCATATACTTGTTGATGAATGTTTTGTGAGGGTTAGTTGGATCCCCGAGTCTACTAAGAAGTGTGTTATGATTGGTCTCCTTCTTGGTGTGTGGCTCTTTCATTGTGTAAGGTGTTGTGACCCTTGAGTGGTCCCTGAGTGTGGTCGTAGCCCAGGTGGTTGTAGTGTGCTTGATGTGTGCATTCCAAGTGCTTGTTGTGGCAAGACAGTCATTTAACCTCTTCCTTGAGTGCCTTAGTATGGCATTTTGGAGGGTTGAGTTTTGAAAGTTGTGGAGGAATGATGCCTCCTAGGTCTTGCCTTACCCTACAAGATTAGAGTGATTCCCTTGGTTGAGACTCTCCTGAGGTTGAGATTGATTATTTTCCTAAATCCTATGTTGCGAGGGGGGCATGTTGGACCTTAGCTTGTTGATGGGTTCCAGGTGACTTGTGTTGCCCAAGATTACCATTGCTTGGTTTCCTTGTTCATCATGTGTTGTAAGGTCTATTTGGCCTTGAGGGTGCCAAGAAGTTCCTCTTGTGTGTATTCTCTTCTTGAGTTTTATGTTTTCGTTATTATGCAAGTTTTGGCGCATGTCTCCTTGTGCTTTACCTCCTTGTGTTAATGATTGCTTGATTGACCCTATGTGGTTTTGGAGTTGTTTTTGCATGTTATATTATATTGAGATTGAATTATGGTAATAGAAAAAGAATGATTGAGTTGTTAGTTCATAGAGATTACAACATTCTCTCACATGATTGATACATTTGTGTGGAAGTACTTTTATGGTGATGAGACAATGTTTGCATTAGTGTTTATGTCAAAATTGCAAATCCCTCTCTCTCTTTCTCTCTTCCCATTGGTTTAATGAAGATTCCTATCTTTGAATGTGTGGTGTATTGAAATCCATGGTATGCTTGTCTCTTATGAGCAAATGTTTATGCATTGAACGGAGGTTTGTTTTATTAGATCAACCTTGGGTAAAGGACCTAAGTCCCGAAGTTACATTCTTGATCATGGAACATGTATGAATATGAATAAGAAAATCATTCTATATTAAGTAAAGTTTAGAGAAAAAGGGAATTGTGAAACCACTTGCATGTTAATGATAATTGCATGATAGGTGCATCTTGTTGGTGAGGCCTATAGTCCCCAACTTTATTGTTAAGTCATATGAAATCGTGTAGATGTTAAATTATTGTACCTAGATTCAAAATGAAAATGTTAAATGAAGTCAAAATGATAATGTTGCATACGTTGTCTTGAGTAATCATTGTAATGATATTGCACTGTGTGTAGTAAGGTGATTTACCGGTTAATAAAAGTGAATGTGAATGTGAGAGTTATCATGGCATTGTGATTTACTCTGTGTAGCACTATGATGTTTTGTGTGGATTTTGGGAGTACATGTTCTTGGAAAATTATGTCGATCTTGCTTAATCAGAGGTGGATAATGGTTTATTTTGGTATGAGGAAATTGGAAAAGGGGTACTCCCTGGTATGTGAACATCCTATGTTAGTGCACATGTTGAGTGTTGTGAATACCGAATACTTGTTATGTGTGCCCATGGAATGGTGAGACTGTGTACCCATCCATGGAGGATATGTTGTATTTGGGGTGTGGGATTAACCATACCATTATGTGTGCTTGTATGTTTATTACCTGATTGAGGGCCAACCCACATGTGGTTGAAATTTACATATATATTAAGAGTAACCAAAATTTGGTTTCTTAGAATCTCTTCTCTTGGTTCTCTAGTCCCTTAGTCCATGATGGGGTAGTAGCAGCCACAAAGTTCCTTGGGTGAAATGTGTAGCGTACGCATGTTACAGTGTAGAGAATTCTGAGCTCAACTAATCCTAAGGAAATTACTCACTACTTCCCCTTATGATGGATTAGGGTACTTGATCCATATGTGCTAGCCTTTGTCCCCTCAGCTTTGTGTATAGGAGCATTGATTTTTTCATATTGCCTGGCCGTCCATAGGGACGTTGAGCTTGCATTAGCAAGTCGACCTCGTCCACATGAGAGGTGAGGCTTGAGTATCCCCATATTTATATACTCATATATTCACTATTTATTCCATATCTACATGTGTTCTACATGATTCCATAGATATGATGCCAAACTGCACTGATGTTCTGACATAATTTTGGTGATGATGCCATGTATACCTCTGGCTATGGTGAGTACCTACATGTGCACTTTCCATGAGGTATCGCTATGTGGGGTGTGTTTTGCAAGTGCCTACTTCCGCGGAGCCATAGACACACTACCATGTGGTGTATGACCAATACATGCCTTCTCCAGCTGGTGTATGACCATGTCACGCTGAGATGCGATGCAGGATGGGTTGAGGTGCACATTCCATGCGGATAGCCAAGAAGTGTGTGGGCCACTTGGTGAGTCCATGTCACGTGACGACGCAATGTGAGGTGTAGCCGAGGAGTACACCTCATGCCATGTAGTTGGTGTGATCACTCCACCACACATGAGGGGCTATTGCGATAGTTAGACATTGTTCCCTCCTTCCTCGTTTGGTGGCTAGTTAGTCACATAGTTATGTATTGTGCCATTTCGAAGATTGTGAATCTTCTTTTAGTTATTGATGATTTTCACTTTGATTGTGAGGATCGGAAAAACTTTGATTTATCTTGCTTGTGATGGTTTAGCCACAAATTGTGAAATTTCCTTGCTTGTAGCCCTTGAGGTTACATATGATTTAGTGTTGAAATTGCACACATTTCTTTCTTTATTACTGCAATTGGACCTTTATTTCATAATTATTTATGATATTTGGTGCCTAAACTAGTTTTCTATTTGTTGTTTTCAAATGTGGTCTTGTGTTGTAATGTGATTCCTCATCGAGAATAAGAGAGCTGGACTCGGTTGAGTGTATACGAGGAAGTAGACGCAGGGAACCTTGAGGATGGGGGTATGTGAGGTTGTTACGCAGCTAGGATCCACTACCCACCTATGTGTGATGACTATCTCTTGGAGGCTAACCACCTTATTCAACAAGAGATAGGTCATTGTGGTCTTGTTTGGAAGGTCCCACCGTGTGTGTGTGGCCTAACACCATCAGCCCACTAAGTGTGAGGTATGGATTATGTGAGATGGATATTGACTCTTGGCTCATGGATTATGTATCATGGATTAGTATGCTGCTTACCGGTGTCCAAATGGACCCTTGTGTAGCCTTCTGATGTGATTCCTAGTGATGTAAGTATGTATGTATGCATAAATGCATGTTTCATCTTGGATATAGCTTCATATGAAAAGCTAGAAAGTTGGTTTATTGTGTTGTAGAAAGTGTAAATTGTGATATTTTGGGTTGAAAATGATGGAAAATATGTTCTAATTTGTGAGATTCGAAGTGTGTGGAAAACAAATATTGTTACAAATTATGGTATTTTGGAAAGAATTGAGTGCTTATGCATCTTCTTTACTCATTTCTTTGTGGAATTAATGTGTATCTTAACCTATCCTTGGATGAATGTGGATGTTTAAATAAATGCTTATGATGAGGATTGTGGCATATGTGATGTTAGTAAGATTAACCATGTTATTTTGTTTCATGTTGACATTTTATGAGTAAGGTATATGGCAATTATATATTGATAGTGATTCTTAGAAAGGTGAATGATATATGGATGTCCTTTCCATTTCATTTTGTGATGAATGATGTATATTACATTTACCATCCTTGGAATGAAATACAATCATTTAATGTTGATTATTATATTTTAAGTACTAATGTGTGACATGGCTGCATATTGAGTTTACATAACTTCCAGGAGTAAGTCAAATCTTAGGGAGGGAGGATGTAACACCTCTCTAATATCAGGCTGTAAGATAGCATTTGATTTTGATTTGGTATTCTAACTGCTAAATACTATTATAATGAGATTAGACATTGATGATTAGTTACTATTCTGGGATTGCATGCTTATATCCTTATATATTGCTATCATTGCTTATGTACGATTATGGATAGGAAAGGGATGATGTCATAACACTCATATTTGAGAGGCTTACGATATCATGACTCCTTTCCTGGTGATTAATGTTGATTTGACTATATTATATATGCAAATGTACATGTACTTTGAAGTGTAATTGGAAGTGATGCAGGTATTGAGTATCGAATCCACTTGGATTCTCAGGCCTGAGCGTACTCATATCCCCGATGGTGGTTACTGGAGGTAGTCACAGGAAAAAATTTCCCTATCCTAGCCCACTGTACCCTATTAGGGAAGTGTTTTCCTTGTTGATGTCTTATTGTCTGGTTACCTAACAGTAACTTCCAAAGCACCTTTCTACTGTAAGTTTTGGTGCACCCTTCTGTTGCATGTGGGTTACTAGTATGTCATTGAGGTATTTTGTTATGTTTTTTTTTAATGTATTATGTGGCCATATATATTTTGGTTGTCAGTGTTTTGATGGGTTCCATTGGCATCCCCTCATGCTTTAAATATGGTATTTTATGGTGGTTAATTACTTGGGGATTTGAATTGATAGTTTCTTGAGGTTTTAAATATTCTATTTAAAAGATTTATTGATCCCTTTTGGGGGGGGAACTTTCTGTACTTTTAATGTTCCTCATTTAGTGAGTTTAATTAATTATGTTGGGGAGCTTGAGAAGCTTGTTTAATTAAATGTCTTATTTTATGATTTGTTTTGAGGAGTTAGTTAATAAATGGGGGCAGCCTTGCTTGAATATATATAAAAATTCTTTTATTCTTTTGTTTTGGGGGAGAGTTATCTTTCTGTGAAGAAAATATAAAAAGGGGAAAATTTTTATTTTGGAGAGGATTCTTGGGAGAGAAAAATTTCCCTCGAATTGGGCAGCTAAGTGTGGAAGAATCATGGAGAATTTTTGAGAAAAAATTTGTGGGTAGTGGCTATGGAAGTGCAGCATGGCTATGTTGTCTGGTTGCTCTGTTTTGGAATCTAGCCATGCCTTGCAAGCAGAGCAATTTTACATTTCAGAATTTGGGAAAAAATTGGAGGTATTCTCCTATATAATTCTTGAATTTCTGAGTTAGATATGTATGTGGGTATTTTAATTGCTGCCTTGGGTGTTGTCATGGCTTTTGGGTTGAGTTTTCTTTTCAACTTGGTTATTATTTCTTTTTTGGGAAATCTGAGACTTTTATAAATCTGTTCAATCCTCCCAATTTAAACTCAAATCCAACTTTGGAATTCAATTAAAATTCCCAAAATCTCAACTGGGTTGGAGTCCAAAACGCATTTCGAACACTTTCATTTTTGGCCAAAATTTATGTCGCCTAGTAAAACATGTTTTTAATTGCTACTCTTTATGCCTTTGTTAAAAATGAAATTAAAGGTTGGATTTCATGTTGAATCGCCAAGATCTCAACTGGGTCTTTGGCATATTTCAGTTCTGGGCACTTTCATTTTTGCCCAAATGTGTGCCCTCTTTCTAAATGACGTTTTTGGTTTGCTGCTCTTTAAATGTCTAATAAAAATGTAAAATAAAATTTGATGCCATGTTGAAATGTTAAAATATGAACTAGGTCTTTGTCCAATTCTTAATCTGGATAGTTTCATTTTTTATGATTTTGCCCAACCTTGCATAAAATGGCGTTTTCTGAACAACACCCTATTCTAGATTAGAGAATAAAATATTAAAGTGGAAACCAATTGGAAATTTCAAGGTACAAACTGGGTTGTAGCTCAATTTTAGATCCGGGCACTTTTATCTTTTATGGAAATTCTATGCCCATTCTCATGCATTTGCATGACATATGAAATTATGTGTTTTGCTCCACTGCCACTTGGTAGACCTTGTCTAATTTAAAAATTATTTTTAGGATGATTTAATGAGGTTTATACTAGTTATGTGATTTGACCTTTTAATTAAGTTAGTGATGAATGTTGGATGGTATTTGAGCTATATGTTAGTGGATGTGATCTGCTACTTCAATGTTTTAGCAACAATGTTGCTTGGTTGTTTTACATGGTTTTTCTAATGGAGTTCAATGGCTTTTTCATTGTTTCATTTTGTTCTAGATTCCTCATTTTGTTAAACGAGAAGGCCTATCCATCTGTAGGGTGTTGATTTATCCATCTACAGAGCGTTGATATGGGCATGATTGAGTTACCTCATCTGTATGAAAGGAGTACCTAGTTCCATGTGGTGCCATCTCTTTGAGCATAGAGGATGACATGTAATATGGTCTATACCCTTGTGCTTCATAGCTTTTAGTTATGAGTAGTAACTAGCATACTATTGTTTGAGCATATTCATGTTGTGATAATGACTTCAATGCATTGTATTCCATGTTTGTTCTGTGTTTGATATGAGCATTGGCCATATGTTATCCTTGCCTTGTTTGCTGCTTGGGCCTTGTGACTACCTCTGAGGATGGTGGGGTGGCCTCTTTCGAGTCCACATGGTAGGGAGGCATTGCCACCACCATTGGAGACCGATGTACAGGTTATTGGAGCACTAGTTGGAAGTGTTCCCTCTTGATCATGATTTATTAGATGATGTTTCTTATTCTTGGTTATGCCTTTGTATCTATGTGCATTCATTTATGTATATTGTATGCTTTTGAAAGAAAAGACGTAAACTTATCAATTAATTAGAAGAAATGTGATGTTTTCCATTTAATTTATGAGTTTTGGTATTGGTATCAGACTTGCTTGTATTTTGATTATCATAATGGCCCTTCTTCATCATTTTCCATGCAAAAATCCAAGCTTTGGTTATATTTTTCCTTCTTATTTACTATCTGCTAAAGTTCGGGAGCAGCATTGCAAGTTCCAAAGTAGCGCTATTCAACTTTCAGAGCAGTGCTTCCAAAGGTTTTGGCGCCGAGCTTGAAGTTCCGGTGCCATAACTTGAAGTTCCCGAGCCGAGATGGAAGTTCTGGTGCTGAGCTAGAAGTTCCAGCACTGAGCTAGAAGTTTCGGTGCTGAGCTGGAAGTTTTGGAGCTATGCTGAAAGTTCTGAAGTAGCTCTGCAAGTTCTGGAGCAGCGCTGCTAGTTCTGGAGTAGCTCTGCTAAGGTTCCAGAGCATCTTCCCTGGAGCTCATATAATTGTTTTATTTTTATTTGTCTCTAGAGGGTGGTTTAGTCCTCTCCTTGGGGTTATGTTCCGCCATGCTTGGCTATGTTTGTGATTGTTATATCATATTGTAATCTACTTTTTCTGTAGGTTATTCTTCTTCATATCAATTTTTTTTTTATCTTGTCCACTTTTTGCTCTTACACTTTGGGGTTGCGTAGCAGGATGTTATACACATCATTATCAATCCACCCTCTCTTTTACATGTAATAGACATGTCAACATCTCATCTACCCAAGGTGTGCTCACAAATCAAAATTTGTATTTTAAAATTAGAATTCTGTTGCATAGGGTTCTTTGGGCTTGTTTTATTCACTTTAGGGTAAAAATGAACCCCTAGGGTAATTACCTATGGGGTGGGAGCTTATTGAGAACATAATATGACCTTTTGGGCAAGGTATGAACCCCCAAAAGGTCTCTTAAAAAGGAGTGACGAGTTTTATGGTCTTGGGGAAAGTGTGGGGACTTGTCATATCCACCTCTCCCAAAGTGTGCTTACACATGTGTGAGTACCCTTGGCTCCTCTCCGCATACCATGTGGTCCTATATTTAAAACCTTCTCCTTATGACACTTGTCATAAGGTGAGTTTATTAATCCAAACCCCATCTTCTTAAACAATCCTAGCCATTGAATCAATCTTCAATCTTGGCCCTCCATTTACCTCCTCTCAAGTCTATAAATTGAGGACATTTCTTCTCTCATCAACAACACACATGAATGTTATCTTTATGTTATCACTTTGAAGAAATATTTTAGATAGGATTGAAGGAAGGTTAATCAAGTTGAAAAAGGCACAAGGAGAAGATTTGGAAGAAGATTTGTTGCAACTCCATCAACATCCATGTTCCCTTTCTTTTGATTTTCTTTCAGAAAACTAATTGAATGTAGAAATTAGTTAGAATCAAGCTATTACTCTCTCTCCTATCCTTGTTTTGTGAAAATTAATTTTTAAAATAAAGTTAGAATCAATCTAATATTATTATTATTGTCCTTACCATTCTTTGTTTTTCCAAACTAAATCTAGAAAGAAATTAATTTTCCTATTTTTTTCTTTAAATCATTATATTTTAAAATAAATAAACAAATCTATTATCATCTATGTTTATTTAGAAAAAAATAAGTTTTCCTTTAATTTTGTTAATGTCATTACAAATATAAATTAATTTTTATAAAATAAAATTTACAAATAAATGAGTTATTATTTTATTGTTGTTAAAACTTTACATATGTTTTTTATAATATGGGTTTTTATATTAAAGTTCTTTATAACATTTAACTAATATTCTTTTAATTTAGTTAAGTCATAAATAAAATATGTTTTTTTTTAATTTCAAATTATATTTTTCTTTCAAAATAAATAAATTGATAGAATTTTCAAAAAGGGGTATCAATCAGATAAATTAAATAATAAATTATTTGATTTAATTAACAGTCAAATGATGGGCTTATTCATTAAATGAATTCATATTATTAAATAAATTCCATGAACTTCTTAATTTTTATAGTCTTATGCTAATTTAGTAAGACAACAAATTAACAAAAATCTATGATTGATGAATATTTGGTCCAAATCATGGTTCTATGAGATAGTATTTAATTTCTTTTGAATAAAAGATGCAAATAATTACTAGCTATTGTTGAATATAATTAATGAACTTAGAATATATCTCTGTTCTTCATAAAGTGATGATTAACTATGAATATAGACCTAGTTATAGAAGATTTTAAAATAAAGGAATGACAACATTTATATCTTATGACAATACTATATATTTATGACAATAATTACAATTCTATGATAACAATTATGACCATTAGACTTTAAATTTTAAGCTTAAATTTATGTTTCATTAAATGAGAATTTCCTTGTTTTACCAAATGGTAAGTAGTAAAATCAAATTCATGCAAACAAATAACATCTAACTTAAGGCATTAATAATATCTCTTTAATAAAATTGCTTTCTTGTTATGCCAAAAATTTAACTCTTAGATTTATCGTTATTCTTCAAATAAACTTTCTCTCCATGAAAGAAATTTATTTCCTTAAGATTCAAGGTTTATAACAAATCATAGTGATCATTTAATAAATTTACAATAAACAGAATCCTTCAACATCATTGTTATTCTTTAAACTAATTTTCTCCCTTAATATGCAAGTAGATTTGATTCTTTTTAAAACAAGGTTGAGTCATTTAATTACAACAAGGGCATAGATTATTATGTAATCATTAGAATATTATTAAGAATAAACTTATGTAAATTAATGCAAAATTACTTTAGATAGAATATCAATCTTGTGGCATTAGTAGTATAAGTTATACAATTAAAATAAAGGCTCTTATTAGATTAAGACAATGTATTAGTTTATCTCTCTAAGACATTGGTGAAATAACTTATGCAATTAAAATCAAGTCTTCTTTAGCTAGATTATTTATTCATGCAATACAATCAAAATTAATAAACCTTTTTTTCTTGAAACAATAGATTATTCCATGAACTCTCCTTGAGTTAGAATTATTTATGCTTTCTTAGATGGATATTTATCTTGAAAATATTTGTGTTATACAATTTAAATCAAAACTAATTTACTCTATGACGTAGATTATGCAAATAGATTCAAATTTCTTTTCTTGGAAATACTAACATTGCAAGACAATTAGATTCGTACCATCTCTTAATTAGATCACCCATCTTGAAGAATTTAACATTATGGTAAAGTGTTTTTATTTAATAAATGGATTTGACTATTCAATTCATTGTTACAAAATGTTTTACTTTCATAGGATGTAAGTAGATACAATACTTCTTTCTAGAAAATGTACTTTGAATAAATAGTTTTTTATTTTTATTTTTAGTAAGTTCATTTAAGTTAACTTCCTTAGCAAGAACGTATAAACCTTTTATATTACCATTTGGTTTATGTGCATAAGCTACTTTTCTTATTGTTGATAACGCATTTAATTTCTTTCTTAGATAAAAAACCTAAATAAGAGGAGGAAAACATAAAACCAGTAGCATTTAGTATTAATGGTGCCTCTAACTCACATTTATGGGTAATGTCATCGCACTTGAGTTACTGCACTTATAGCTTAATAAAGTTGTAACAACAATGTCTATGGAATTGTCCCTATAAATCATTGGGGAGTAATAAGGATCATTTAGGAGTTAAAACCCAAGGGGCTAGAAATCCCTCTTGAATCAATAATCTAAAAAGGATAATACTATAATGGACTTACATCTGCTATTGAAAATCATAGAAAACCCCAATAGAATTTGGGCATGTGATTTGAATTTTGAATTATTTTATCTTTGATGATTTTTTATTTAATGGTCAAGGGTGATGTGACTTATAAGAATTTAGGACATAGATGAATTAGGAAACAAGAAAAAGATCATGATGAATATTTATGCTTTATATGCTCCCTTATGTGGGTTGCAACTAAAGAGAAACTATCTAGGGAAATGGCCCTAGAAAGGGTCGTGCACCCACAAAATAGTTTACATCAAATAATAGATTAGAAAATAGAACTACATATTATTCACCTTGATCCTGTGTGAAAAGGTGTATGTAGGCAGTCTAGGGATGAAGTTTTCCCTAGTACATAGACAATCGGGATGGGTATTTAGGATTGGTTAAGGGTGTTTTCCTTGTTGGTCTTGCTAAGATAACTTGAGTTAAAGAAAACTAAATATTAAAATTGATGTTGGAAATTACTTGTTATACTCAAAAGGAATCTCGTATGGATTCGATTGATTCCCTGAGGCTTTAGGCCAAATTCTGAGGTAGGACTCAAGCTTTTATTATTATCTCACATACTCCTAAGGACGTCAACCTTGGTGCACTCCTATTAGGGGAGTGCAGTATTTAGAGAGTGACTCAGGACCCAAATGGTCCTGATGAGTCTAAGTCTCTGGCCAGAGCATTTTCTAACCCATGTGGTTAGATTTCTACCTTATTTGGATAGATAGATCTTGGTCTTAAATGGACATTAACCTAACCCAAATAGTTAGATGCCTATTCCAAATGGATAGAAGAGTCTTGGTCCTGTATGTACATTAACCTAACCCATATGGTTAGATACCTATCCTAGATGGATAGATGCCTATCTTGTATGGATAGAAGTTCTTAAGTATACAACTAATTGAGCAAGACATTAAGAGATTTACTTTGTTAAAAAAAAAAAGTAGTGAATTTTTAGATTAAGTGTGGGTCTCTACATGTGGTATCGGAGCTAAGGTTCAAAGACTAGGTATTGAGCTCACTACAACTTGATTAACATAAAAATATTTTGTGTAAATTGGAGAGTACTGAGATAGAAAATCTACAATAAATATTTGAATCCAATTTTGATTTTAGGAATTTAAATTTTCTAGGAAATTCTAGATGGGAAGAAGGGTAACTCGAGCTAGCATTTCCCAAGATCAGGAGCAAAGAAATATTGAAGCAGGGGTGGAAGCCATAATAAATTTTCTAATTGAACAAAGAGATAAGATCAACAATTTGGAACAATCCATAGAAGACCTTAGGAAAAGGAAAACAATGTTCAAAATAGGGGTGAACAAGAAAGGGAGAATCTCGGGAGCAATCAAGGAAATGAAGTAGAAGTAATAAAGGGGAATGACATAATGGAATTATCAATGGATCTAAAGAAAATCACTCCACCAAAGTTTGATGGGAAACAAATAACTGAATGGGTAGAAAATTGGTTGAATGAAATGGAAAAATACTTTTAGTTAAGAGATTTTAGGGAAACCACTAAGGCTTTATGGGGATCTTATCAACTCATTGGTGAGGCAGCTAGTTGTTGGACCAATGCTTAGGAACAAAATGGATACAATAAGGACACAATCACATGGGAACAATTTGTTCATATTTTTCATAAAATATGGTTACCACAGTTATACTTTGATGAGAAAATGATAGAGTTCCGCAACCTCCAAGAAGGGGCCCTAATAGCTCAATAATATTGGGATAGGTTTGCCAAATTATTGAAATATGTTCCAATGTATTAGAAAGATGAAAAGAGCCAAGGAATGAAATTCATATTGGGACTAAATACAAACATAGGGGTAGAGGTTGAAATTCATGGACCTGAGAACATGAATGTAGTACCCCTCTGTTTTGCGTTATGGCTGGACAGTGTGTCCTTATCTGCTTTGATGTGCTTTTTGGTTATTGAGATGCGGTATCATGTGTGTGCAATTTGATCGATAATTATAGAGCAATAGTTTATTGGTGTGATGTGATGTATCTTATCTGATGCTTTATTTGACATGTTTTAAATTGGTGTAAGGATGATTAGTTATTGTAACATGTTATTACATGAGATATTTTTTATGATGGAACTATCAGTCTATGATGAGTGTATTGGTGGATGGGGCGGGATTGAATCACCCACTTGTGAGTGCCCTACAATTCTAATTTTTTCCCCTTCACGGTGTGTGTTATTATATCATATATACACATGTTCGATATGCTCTTTGTTCACAGGCTGATAGGTACAAGACATTGACTCCACCTGATTTCCAGGTTGAGCATTTCCATTTACCAACGGTAATCGATTGGGAGATAGTAGCTAGGTTTTTTGTGTCAAGTCGTCACCCTAGCCATAGTTTGTCATCGGCTTTAGTGGTTTTTGATTGGTTCATTCCTCTCTGGTTAGCTATTTGAATTCATATTTTAAAGGCTATTAAATGGTGGGTAAGGTTAAAGTGATGATTTAACATATCTAGTTTCTTTTTTTTTTAACGAGGGGAATCGGGTGCAGCATGACCCCCCATATAACCCCCACCGCCGGTAAACTTTTTACCGTGACCGGCAGTGCTGGCAGGACACACCAACCGGTACCACGGGAGCGCCGGAAAGTCAAACCCATGGTGGGCGCCCTGCTATAGGGAACACCTTAACCAACTGAGCTAGGACCGGCACCCCAATTTAACATATCTAGTTTCAATGTTGAATATTATTCTATTTCATTGATTATTTTGGTTTAATTAATAAAATCATTTTTTTAGTTTATTGATTAACTTAGTTAAGGGTGATAAATTAAATGAAATAGTTGTTTCAACATTATTGTATATTAGGATTCAAATTTAAATGGATGTGGAAATCATGTTATATATTTAAGTTAAATTTAAAATAAAAATATAAATGAGAATTATATTTCACTTTTTGAATTTTTGAATAAAACATTTTCTTGCAACTTTGAGAATTTTGGATTTTAAATGAAATTATGAAATTTTGGAATGCATGAAATAGGATTTTGAAAGTAAATTGTTTTAAAAATTAAAAAAAATTAGAAAATATCCTCCAAAAGCTCAATAAATTTAGTGGGTGGGATTTTTTTAGGGGTTTGACCAAATTTGGGGAAGGCTCTTTGTAAAGAAATGAAAATTCATTTGTTTTTCAATCTTTGATTTTGGTGGAGAGTTGTTTTTTGTTGTGGCTGAATTTGGAATTGAAGAGGATATTGGAATCACCATTGTTGAAGCCTTCAAACTTGGGGAGAAAACACAAGGTTCCTCTTTGCTTTCTTCTGTTTTCTTGTTTCATTTTGGATGAGCTTTAAATATGGGAATGTTGTCTTTTATTCCTTAAATCCATTTGAAATGATTTCAAAACTTGCAAAATTGTTGTTGGAATTAGGGAAGAAAATCAAAATAGAGGTTACACAATGAGAATATGAAGAAAACCAAATGCAATGTGTTTAACAAACTAAAATTTTAAACCTTCTGTTGTTTAGGAAAATTTATTTTCTATTATTGAAAAATTTGTTGTTCTTTTGCTTAATCTTGAGCTGGAAATGAAAATCTTGGTATATAGTTGTAAATATACCTATATATATATATACCCATACATATATATATACAAATATATTTACAAATATATCTGAGTTTTAATCTCTTTCCAAAAAAAAACAAATTTTCTTTTGTCATGATGTACAGGGGACTGCCCTATTTTCGCCTGTGTTTATAAAACATTTTTATTTATTAAAATATACATATATATATATTAGGGTGTGAAGGGGAGGACCATAGCCCTGCACCCCCCATAGGGCCTCTCAGGGAGGCGCTGCTCCCATGCAACACCCCCTAGTGAGAGGCGCTATGTGGAAGCAGTGTCGCTTCCTACAGGCAGCGACACTGCCCACACAACACCCCTTGTATGGGGGAGGCTGCGTGGTAGCCTAGCCATTCCCATGTGGGAGGGGGCCGCACCCTTGTAAGGGTTTCTTTTGTTTATTAAAAATTTAAATTTATTTTTTTATTTTTTTAAATATTATTTTAATATTATTTATATTATAGAATAATATATATATTATATATATAATTAATATATATGTTATATGTATATATATATAATATTATTTTTTTTTTATATAATAATTTATTTATATATATTATATATATACATACTTATGTATATATATTATATAAATTTAGTGTGTATATGCATATATATATATAATGTGTATATGTATATTTGATATAGTTTTGAATAAATTATGTAGTTGAATTAAACTATTTTATTTCAGTGAGATTAGATATTTAAATATATATTTCGGTTATATTTGTACTCATGTATAGATAAAATTTAGTTGTTTAATTTATTCTAAGTTAGAAATGAAGGCTAATTTGGCTTATCTAAATGTTTTATTTATCAAGTGGTTTTGATTATAGATTATAATTGCGAAACTTAGAGTAGATGATTGGTGTTTAAATACTTCAATGTCGTTAAATGAATTTGGTATATTTGATTGCATAAATGCAAGTAATGGAAAACTAAGATTGATTGGATTTAGGAGATCCTAACTGTAGCTTATTTAATTGCTTGAAGTGCTTTTTAGTGTTGATTTGTTCTTTTTCAAGGTTCATGAAAATAGAGTAAATATTCTGAAGTCTTCTAGACTGGGTTTCTTTTAATTTCGTGGGTGTTGTAAAGTGTTAGTCAACCTTAGATTTGTTTTGGGTAATGTGTATAGCCGTATTCTGTTGTTTTACCCAGTTTTCATGAACGAGGATAGTTTGTGTCTCCTTGGATTAAAAGTGGTTTATGTGGTTTGTTCCTCATTTGGAAGGAGTGAATTATGTGTTTTGTTTCCTCCAGTGTTTGGAGATGGTTTTTGACCTTTGTTGCCTCTAGTGTTTGGAGAGGGTTTTCACCTTTGTTTCCTCCAATATTTGGAGAGAGTTTTGACTTTTGTTGTCTCTAGTGTTTGGAGTGAGTTTTATTTGTGTTCCTCCTAGAGTTGGAGTGGTTTTATCGTATTGGAATACACTTGGGATTCTCTTGGTGATTGGTTTTGTTTGGTATGTTGTCAAGTAGAAGAGTGGCTTCTATTAGGGGCTAGAGCCCAAAGAGGTAAACTGGGAAACCTTCAGAGGTGGTTTAATCAAGTGAAAACTAAATCAATGTACTTGGATGTTAGGTAGTATTTCACACTAATTAGGATAATTGAGCCTTGCTCATGGACACAAGGGCTTGTATAGACTTGTGATGTGACGGGAAGGCCTGGAATGGGAAGGTCATCTATCTTGTCCTTATGAGAGGTATTTGATTCCGCATGAATGAGCATGGGTGCTGGGATTCGGTAGAGGCCACCAGGACAACCCATAATGGGGGCTGGAGCCTAGGAAGATTCCTAGAGGATATCCCATGGCGAGCTATGTGATGACACTCTTTCTATGACAATAGTTGGTATTTGGTTTTATGTCTATGGGCTTCTTATCTTACTTGAGCTATTTTACTTCTAGAAGCAATGTGACTTATGTCAGTGATGTTAGAGTTATACTTGTGTTATTCTTATGGTTGTATGGTTCATGTGATTGGTTGGGTAAGTGTGAGTTATCCTTTGTCTAGAGGTGGACGGTCTTGTCTATAATTCCTTGTTACTATCTCCTAGCAGGGGGGTGAGCCTTTGGGTATCACATGGTTGGGCAGAACATGCACCTTAATCCATTGGGTCATCTTCTTGTTCGTGTGGATGAGGTTTCTAGTTGGAGAGCTCATGGGATCTAGTTCTTTCCTGCTTTATTCTTTCAGTTATTATTTTAATTTATTTCCCCTCTTTGTATCGAGGTGGAAGATGTAATTTGTAACCTTGGTTATTAGAATTACCTCATTCAGGGAATGAGTGTTGTAATCTTATTGTAAGGTATATTTTTGGAATCATGTGGTATCTTTCATGCCTTGGTTGTAATTTAATCATGTATGGAATGTATGCATATTTAAATTGTTAAGTAATTAAATGTTATGTTTTTAATTCATGTCTCTTGATTGGGTTTTAAGTAATCTCAGTCTAGTAACCTTAGAGGTTGTTGGCAATGGATAGTGATCTTGCATGTTATTTGTACTTTAAAAAAATAATAGTTAATTTGAGTAGTAAATTGCAACTTCCTCTAGGGTTGCATGGTGGGGCATTACACATGGTATAAGATCCTAGGTTTAAACACTGGGTACTCTGGGATAATGTGGAACCCATTAAACTATTAGTTAAGTAGGTTATACTCTAGGCACTATGAGCCATGGTATTGACCTAGGTGCATCATTCGTTAGTTTATGTTTTCCTTTTGGGTTGATCTCACTTGTCTGCCTAGAAGTTGTTGTGAGGTGGTGTAGGTCCAATGGTGAGGGAAACTAGTAGAAAGGATAGGATCCTCAAAGTAGTGTACAATGCACCGATATCCTTCCTACTAGAAGAATGCATTATGGACAATTTTGTAGTGTGTGAGTTTGGTGTATTGTGTGTGGTGGATGACAACAAATTTTGTTGTTATATCCTCCCTTGCATGTCTTCTTGTGCTTTACCTCATTGTGTAAGTGATTGCCTGATTGACCCTATGTGGTTTTGGAGTTACTTTTGCATGTTATATTGTATGGAAATTATGAAATATGATAATAGAAAATGAATGATCATGTTTTTAGTTCATAGAGATTTGTGAATACTCTCATATGGTTGATGCAATTGTGTGAAAGTGATTGTGTGATGATGAAACAATGATTGCATTCATGCCTATGTTAGAACTATAAATATCTCTTGTCTTCTCTCTCTTCCCATTGGTTTAATGAAGATACCTGTCTTTGAGTATGTGGTGTATTGAAACCCATGGTATGTTGTATCTTATGAGAAAATGCTTATGTATTCATGAAGGTTTGTTTTATTAAATAAAATGTTAGGTAAAGGACCTAAGTCCCCAAGTTGCAGTCATAATCATGGAAAATGTATAATATGAATAGAAAATCATTTTGCAAAAAGAAAAAGTTTAGAGAAAAGGGATTAGTGAAACCATTGTATGTTAATGATAATTGCATAATAGGTGCATCTTGTTGGTGAGGCCTATAGTCCCCAACTTTATTTTTTAGTCTTAATAAATCATGTAGATGTTAAATCATTGCACCTAGATTCAAAATGCAAAATGTTAAATGAATGTTGAACTGATAATGTTGCATACCTTGTCTTGAGTAAACATTGTAATGATATCGCACTATGTGTGGCCTTGTGATGATTCTCGGTGATGTGTATTGGTGCATATGTGTATCATGTATGTTAATCCATGGATACATGTTTCGGAGATGTGGTTGGTGGTTGCTTCACCATGTTGATTTGTATAGATTGAAAATGTGCTTGGTTGGGTCAATTATAGCACGGGTTGTTGTTTTATGATGAGGTGTGGAGTGGTTCAGTTTTAGAATAATTTAATATGTGTGATTTTATGGAGTTTGTACTAGGGGTGTTTGCAGGCTTCCAGGAGTAAGCCTGACCCTAGGGGGGAGGATGAAATACCCCTCCATTTTCTGTTTTGGCTAGACAGTGTGTCCTTGTCTACTTTGATGTGCTTTTTGGTTATTGAGATGTGGTATCATGTCTGTGTGACTTGATCGATAATTATAGAGCAATAGTTTATTGGTGTGATGTGATGTATCTTATCTGATGCTTTATTTGACATGTTTTAAATTGGTGTAAGGATGATTAGTTATTGTAACATGTTATTGCATGAGATATTTGTTATGATGGAACTGTCAGTCTATGATGAGTGTATTGGTGGACGGGGTGGGATTGAATCACCTGCTTGTGAGTGCCCTATGATTCTGATATTTTCCCCTTCACGGTGTGTGTTATTATATCATATATATGCATGTTCTATATGCTCTTTGTTCACAGGTTGATAGGTACAAGACATTGAATCCACCTGATTTCCAGGTTGAGCATTTCCATTTACCAATGGTAATCGATTGGGAGATAGTAGCTAGGTTTTCTGTGTCAAGTCGTCACCCTAGCCATAGTTTGTCATTAGCTTTAGCGGTTTTGATTGGTTCATTCCTCTCTGGTTAGCTATTTGATTTCATATTTTAAAGGCTATTAAATGGTGGGTAAGGTCAAAGTGATGATTTAACATATCTAGTTTCAATGTTGAATATTATTTTATTTCATTGATTATTTTGGTTTAATTAATAAAATCATTTTTTTAGTTTATTAATTAACTTAGTTAAGGGTGATAAATTAAGTGAAATCGTTGTTTCAACATTATTGTATATTACGATTCAAATTTAAATGGATGTGGAAATCATGTTATATATTTAAGTTAAATTTAAAATATAAATATAAATGAGAATTATATTTCACTTTTTGAATTTTTGAATAAAACATTTTCTTGCAACTTTGAGAATTTTGGATTTTAAATGAAATTATGAAATTTTGGAATGCATGAAATAGGATTTTGAAAGTAAATTGTTTTAAAAATTAAAAAAAATAGAAAATATCCTCCAAAAGCTCAATAAATTTAGTGGGTGGGATTTTTTTAGGGGTTTGACCAAATTTGGGGAAGGCTCTTTGTAAAGAGATGAAAATTCATTTGTTTTTCAATCTTTGATTTTGGTGGAGAGTTGTTTTTTGTTGTGGCTAAATTTGGAATTGAAGAGGAGATTGGAATCACCATTGTTGAAGCCTTCAAACTTGGGGAGAAAACACAAGGTTCCTCTTTGCTTTCTTCTATTTTCTTGTTTCATTTTGGATGAGCTTTAAATATGGGAATGTTGTCTTTTATTCCTTAAATCCATTTGAAATGATTTCAAAACTTGCAAAATTGTTGTTGGAATTAGGGAAGAAAATCAAAACAGAGGTTACACAATGAGAATATGAAGAAAACCAAATGAAATGTGTTTAACAAACTAAAATTTTAAACCTTATGTTGTTTAGGAAAATTTATTTTCTATTATTGAAAAATTTGTTGTTCTTTTGCTTAATCTTGAGCTGGAAATGAAAATCTTGGTATATAGTTGTAAATATACCTATATATATACCCATACATATATATATACAAATATATTTACAAATATATTTGGGTTTTAATCTGTTTCAAAAAATAAATAAATAAATAAATTTTGTTCTCATGATATACAGGGGACTGCCCTATTTTCGCCTGTGTTTATAAAAAAATTTATTTATTAAAATAAAATAAAATAAAATAAAAATTTATATTTTAGGGCGTGGAGGGGAGGGCCATAGCCGTGCACCCCCCACAGGGCCTCTCAGGGAGGCGCTTCTCCAATGCAACACCCCCTAGTCGGAGGCGCTGTGTGGAAGCAATGCTGCTGCCCACACAACACCCCCCGTATTATATAATAATATATAGATTATATATATAATATATATGTTATATGTATATATATAATATTATTTTAATATTTAAATAATATTTATTTTTTTATATAATAATTTATTTATACATATTATATATATACTTATGTATATATATCATATACATTTAGTGTGTATATGCATATATATAATGTGTATATGTATATTTGATATAGTTTTGAATAAATTATTTAGTTGAATTAAACTATTTTATTTCAATTTGATTAGATATTTAAATATATTTTTTTGTTATATTTGTACTCATGTATAGATAAAATTTAGTTGTTTAATTTATTCTAAGTTAGAAACAAAGGCTAATTTGGTTTATCTAAATGTTTTATTTAACAAGTGGTTTTGATTATAGATTATAATTGTGAAACATAGAGTAAATGATTGGTGTTTACATACTTCAACATTGTGAAATAAATTTGGTGTATTTGATTGGATAAATGCAACTAATGGAAAACTAAGATTGACTAGATTTAGGAAATCCTAATTGTAGCTTATTTAATTGCTCAAAGTGCTTTTTAGTGTTGATTTGTTCTTTCTCGAGGTTCATGAAAATATAGTAAATATTTTGAAGTCTTCCAGATTGGGTTTCTTTTAATTTCATGGGTGTCGTAAAGTGTTAGTCAACCTTAGGTTTTTTTTGGGTAATGTGTATAGCCGTATTCTGTTGTTTTACCCGGTTTTCACAAACAGGGATAGTTTGTGTGTCCTTGGATTAAAAGTGGTTTATGTGGTTTGTGCCTCCTCTGGAAGCAGTGAATTATGTGTTTTGTTGCCTCCAGTGTTTGGAGAGGGTTTTTGACCTTTGTTGCCTCTAGTGTTTGGAGAGGGTTTTGACCTTTGTTGTCTCCAGTATTTGGATAGGGTTTTAACTTTTGTTGTCTCCAGTGTTTGGAGTGAGTTTTATTTATGTGTTCCTCCTAGAGTTGGAGTGGTTTTATCTTATTGGAATACACTTGGGATTCTTTTGGTGATTGGTTTTGTTTGGTATGTTTTCAAGTGCAAGAGTGGCTTCTATTAGGGGCCATAACCCAAAGAGGTAAATTGGGAAACCTTCAGAGGTGGTCTAATCAACTAAAAAATAAATTAATGTACTTAGATGTTAGGTAGTATTTCATAGTAATTAAGATAATTGAGCCTTGCTCATGGACACAAGGGTGTGTATAGACTTGGGATGAGACAGGAAGGCATGGAATGGCAAGGTCACCTATCTTGTCCTTACAAGAGGTATTTGATTCCGCATGAGTGAGCATGGGTGCCGAGATTCAGTAGAGGCCACTAGGACAACCCATAGTGGGGGTCGGAGCCTAGGAAGATTCCCTGAGGATATCCCATGATGAGTTGTGCGATAACACTCTTTATATGACAATAGTTGGTATTTGGTTTTATGTGTATGGGCTTCTTATCTTACTCGATATGTTTTACTTCTGGAAGCAATGTGACTTATGTCAGTGATGTTATAGTTGTACTTGTGTTATTCTTATGGTTGTATGGTTCATGTGATTGGTTGGGTCAGTGTGAGTTATCTTGTATCTAGAGGTGGATGGTCTTATCTAGAATTCCTTATTACTATCTCCTAGCACGGGGGGTGAGCCTTTGGGTATCACATGGTTGGGCGGAACATGCACCTTAATCCATTGGGTCATACTCTTGTTTGTGTGGATGAGGTTTCCAATTGGAGAGCTTGTGGGATCCAGTTCTTTCCTGCTTTATTCTTTCAGTTATTATTTTAATTTATTACCCCTATTTGTATCGAGGTGGAAGATGTAATTTGTAACCTTGGTTATTGGAATTACCTCATTCAGGGAATGAGTGTTATAATCTTATTATAAGGTATATTTTTGGAATCATGCGGTATCTTTCATGCCTTGGTTGTAATTTTATCATGTATGGAATGTATGAGTATTTAATTTGTTAAGTAATTAAATGTTATGTTTTTAATTCATGTCTCTTGATTGGGTTTTAAGTAATCTCAGTCTTGTAACCTTAGAGGTTGTTGGCAATGGATTGTGATCTTGCATGTTATTTGTACTTAAAAAAAGAAGTGCATTTGAGTAGTAAATTGCAACTTCCTCTAGGGTTGCGTGGTGGGGCATTATAATGAATGAGGTATTAGAAATATCTCTTAAACAAGAAAGGAAGGTGCAAGCCCTAGCAGCAGTAAGACAAAAATTTAACAATAAGAGGAAACATGAGTTAGAGGGAAACCCCAATATCAAAAAAAACCAAAGGAATAATGCATTAGAAAGGAGAACACCACTAAATCAGAATCAAAGCAATGGATAAAATAATAACAAGGACAACAATAACAAGAATAATCAACCAAATTTTAACAAGGAAGCTATAATGCCCCACTAAGGAATCCATAAAACAATGTATTAAGTAACGAATTATTAGAACATTTTTTTTTTAATGTCATTTGATTAAAAAAATGTCTTAAGGATTCCAAAATGATGTTACTTAACATTATTATAAAGAACATCACACCATAACAACTAAGTCATAAATTACAAGTATGAATCACATTCATGAATAATCTACTTTTCAAAACTTAAACAGTCGAATTATATATATACAGATTTACATCCAGTGAGATTATCATAAATCTCAATACATCATAATGATGGTACAAAGAGTACACTCATAAACATGAGGTAAATATAGAAAGAGGATAATCATCTCCTCACATCAAATATCCACATTTGAATGCATTCTGCATCCACTGTCACGATCATCTAAGTAACAAGAATCTACTACAAATATAATGCCATCTATAAGAGTATCCAATGAAGGCATAGCACGGTTTCCACCCAACCGTGTGGAACCTGAAGGTCCTCTCCCTCCGTGCTAGGAGATAATGAAAGGTCCATAAGACAATCAAACTAACAAAAAAGAACACACATTACATTACTTGGCTGACTACACTTAACAACATGACCACATCAAACCATAGTATTCACAACTTATGCTTCCAGAGACGACCACAATACAATAGATAAGTCTACAAAAGAGACTACAATCATGTTTTAGGATAGAGTGTCATCACATAGTTGTTCTAAGTTACCCTGGTGAATCTTCCTAGACTACCGACCCTCATCTAGAGTTACCCTGGCAGTCTCTATTGATTCCCAGCCCTTAGATAAACTCATGTGGTGTCAAATTACCTTTCAAGAAGACAAGGTAGACGACAAGCCATTCCAGGCCTTCTCAACCTACCCTTAATCTAAATAAGCATTAAGGCATTAGGTGAGGCATATATTTATCTAAATTTAATTAATGAATCCCAAGTACAATTATTAATATTTCCACTAAATTAATAACTTCCGATAGGTTACCCTGGCCACCACTTTGGGTTCTGACCCCTAATGAAAGCCACTCTTCCCAATAACTCATGACTCGATAACAATTATCAAGGATAGCCCCCATGCACATTAGACAAATCAGGAATGTTTGCATTTCAATCATGACATAAACTAAATAACTTCCATAATACCACAAAGGTAACAACAAATTATGCAAGGCTAAGTCCCAAATTAAACATCACAAATGAACCTTCAAGAACATATTCAATGAGCTTACAAAGCAAGTTCCTTCTTCTAGTCTCTCAAAGATTTAAAAACTTAAGAACATAAGAGTGCACTCTTAATTTATTACAAGTTCATTACTACTCATCACATTCATTCATCAAAACTTTATGGTTTAAATAGATAAACCAAATCATTCAAAGAGTTTCCTTATCTCAAACTCTAACACAAATTTATAATTATGAGATTAAAAAATAATATGTCTATGAAAAACTTTTATTTCCACATTCAAAGGTAACTTGACAATCAAGCATTTATAACAACTAACAATAAAAATCCATATGAAAATATGAAAACTAAAATGAGTTACAAGGTAATCAATCATTCTTTAAGAGCAATTACTTTCTTCTCTAATGTATAATAGCCATGAATGAATTATAGAGAAAGAAGTAAACGATCACATACAAAATTATTTGATATAATATAATATAATCAATTACTAAAATTAATTATAATATAAAATACATAACTTTAAATATCAATACGAAAAAGAACAACCATATATATATTATCGGTCATAGGTCAAATGGACAGTTTCCTCAATATGTAAGGTATAGAATATATCTATAAAAAGAAGAACTTCATAATTTACCAATCCACAAAATAAGGAATGCATGGTGCACCGCTAACACTCAGATTTCACTTAGATCTAAATTAGTTTTACCAGATAATTTTAAATGTGAGTATAAGTGGCACATGGTTTTAAAATTTAACTACTAGTTAACCATAAAAAATTTTGTGCCAAGATACATGCATCAATAGAATTCATTGGCTAAAGCTATCAACCATTCAAGGATTTCCAAAACTATCGTGTTTGTTTGTTCAAAATAGTAGTATAGTATTATAAATACAGATCTCCAATTTTTGTTGAACTCGCTAATATCGACTTTACTCATAATATATTCTAATAGTCTAAACTAACACTCACCAAGTAGGGGTTACACCTATAAAGGTTAGAGGATTACGCTTTATGGAATAAATATTATACTTAACAAATGATACAATAAAAGAATTCTAAAAAAGGTTTGAGAGAACATGTATTTACTTGAATTCTAATACCGATAGAGTGTATAAAATTTGTTGGTAGACAAAGTATGACAATAGTAATTCAAAAAAATGAGGGACAATCTAAAAATTCTCACACACGATGCTCCATTCACAGCAAGACATGAGAAATTTAGTTTAATTGTATATTATATAAAGATACTGAATTAATTATGTTGCACTTGTTAACTTGTAGGTTGTTTTATTTGTATGGAGTTATTTGGGATGGAGTCAATGAACGTAATAGTCCACCATTACCATTGAATATGCAACCCATGCCACATGACATCATTTAGTTCTTTACCAATCTCACATCGCAATACAATTATCACAAATAATCTAATAAGAAGAGGCGCTATGCTAGTTCAATTAACAACAATAAAGTAAAAATGGTTGTATAATATAACTCATAACAAAATAACTGAGGGAGAATATAATATCTAAGGTATTGATGATCTGACAAGCATATACAAAGTTAAAGGAGAAGAAGCGACATAAATTGTAGAATCCCAGATTAAGGAAACTGCATGCAAGTAGGTCGTGCACTTAACTAAAGTAACATAGTAGTGATAAAATCTAAAAAGATAAAAATATCTACGCTAGTGCTTATAATATCTTGCTTTACAGGTATATAGAAACATTAGTCTTCACTGCACCCACTATCTGACAAGAGTCACTAATCTCATATGGTGTAAACTATATTCAGGGAACAACTAATAAAGAGGAGTAAGTTAGAGATTAACCAAAAGAATCAAAAGCATGTTTATAGATATTGCATTCTCCTAAATTGATTGTAAGAGTCGATTCCCTACAGCCAATGATAGAATTCCTTTTAAAATCAATGGTAGCAATATGAAATGATTAAATTAGGCACGAGATCATAAACCTCTATGGACCTCTATGTTCATGCACTGCATCTATTAAAAGGTTATGGGTAATATCAATGAGATTCACTAACTCTTTACACCTTACTCTATTCAAATACTGTTGCTGCGTAAGGAATCAACAAATCTTAATTATGGAGAATATCGACTTCATAAGGTAAAATTGAAGTACTCTAAGACAAACAGGTCGACACATTAAACATGATTTACATAACCAAAAATCTTCATCTTTTAGATTAAACAAAGCCATCAAGGCTGGCTAGCAAAATTATAGTAGGGGTGGCACCATAATAGTGAGGTGTTTCCAAAAGAATTAGGGAGGTTAAATAAATCTTTATGCCCTACCGTGATCAAATGATGTCGCAGGAATAGATTGTGCATAATATCAAGGTGATTATTTAAATCTATAAACCCTAACATGCTCAAGTGTTGCCACTGTGACAAGTAGTAGATGAAATCGGGAGGTTATTTAACGTCCATTCCCTATGTTGTCTAAATGATGCAGTGGCAGAAATTTGATAAAAAGAATCAAAAGGGATAAAATGTAGTCCAAACCAGATAAGATACGCATTCATGAAATAGTAATTTTTGTAGCCAATACATTGACTTCCCTGGAAGAAAATAATCACAAAACTACCATATAAAATTGATGGTATAACAAGGGCGATTTAATTTTAAGCAAACACGGGTATAAAGAATTTCCAAAAGAAATAGTGAATGGCACTAGGGATCATGAGTAGATTGTCTCAAGCAAACATTGTCAATAACTTATGGCTCAAACAACACAGCATGCTAGAATGGAAAACTTAGTGTATATATATATAAATCCTACCTAGCCTCCAGCCATTAAGATGACAGAAATGTTAAATGAAGACAATTTGAAAATCCTAGACACTTGCTTGAAAACAGATCCATGCAAATCTCATCTAATTCTAAAGATTCATACTGTATACTACATTTTTTTTTTAAATTCAAAAATTCATGTTTTAATCATTTCTCTGTTGCATGCACAGGTTCAAGAAGATCAAATGAATTCTACAGACAAACAACAATTTTCTTGAAACAATCAACATTCAAACAAGAAGATTTTGTTTGCTTCAGAATAAATTTCAGATAATAAAAGAAAAGAACCTATGATTCTTGATTAATTTGCACTCAAACATATGAAGAACAACATAGAAGACCACATCCAAAACTTTTCTTAATCAAGAAAACTATCCTCTAGCCTTTCCAAAAGACTCCCATATAACTACCTTCCAAGAAAATTTCCTCCCAACTACTACTGTGAAGGCTCTTCCAGAAAATCACCGTGAATCAATTTCTTTTGCAACCATAAATGCTCATTAACACAATTTATTACCCCAAGTTGCAACTTATCCATTTGTAATCATGCCTTCCCATAATCACTCATGCAGTTATAAATATCTAAGATATTTTCACACAAGTCTAGTTTCTAGATATTTTAACTTTTGAAGATAAACTCTTTTAAAATACTTGCTTAATTTAAATTAATAAATAAACATAACATTAACACTTAATCTAATATTTAAACAAATTTGCATTTACTTAGATATATTAACAATTTAGCCATTTAACTATTCAAACAGTAATTAATTTCTAAATAAAATAACACAAATAAAAAATGACACGACAAGACAAAATGACAAATGACAACAGGTGACAAATAGATACTCATTCAGTGAAGAATGATGGTTAAACAAGGACCAGCCACTATCTCCAAATCAATATGATTTTATTGGATTAGGGTATGCTCAGACCTAACAAGCAGGTGGAGCCGATACCCGGTACCTATATCTATAGAAAACATCAATGTTAAACATATCATCATATATTGGAAAACACACTGTGAAGAAGAATCGCAACACAACAGGATACTCGCAAGTAAGTAGTGCTATGTTGTCTTCTTCACCAGGACTGACAGGAATCATTAAATCATAAACATCAATCACATCATGATAACCACATTAAGACTCAGAAACAACATATCCAATAAATCATCCACAGAGTTTAACAATTAACATAACATCAGTGTTGTAACTAGAAACAATACAATATCGTATCTGAAACAGCTACACAACTAGCAAATGAACACAAACAAACTAAATCACATATTAGTAACTGGAGGGGTACTACAGAAGCTTATCCACCAAGGAACAATGAAGCAAGGAATAATCCTCCTAGGAATCAAGTTAACTGAGGACTACTGGGTGGGTGTTTTATGTGTGGAGGAAATCATTATGCTAGAGATTTCCAAGGATGCAAGATCAAATCAGAAACAACCAACCCCAGCAAGGACCAAAACAAAGGATTCATGCAGTAGTTAGAAATCAAAGGACAATATTCCAGAATGTTCCCATAGAAACCACATGTTCCCTCTTCAATCAACCAATTTCAATTCTTGTCGACATTGGGTGATTTGAATGTTTCATTTTTCTAGAATTAGGAAACAAGTTAACACTAAGAGTTAACCATTTGGATTCATCATGGATGATTCAGTATGGGGATAAGGCAACTAGGAAAGTAACCAAATATTTATCAAAGGCAAGGGTGCAATTTCCTAAATTTGAAACAATGGTAGATCTTTATGTGGCTCCCCTAAGAGTATATGATGTAATTATTGGGATGAGTTGGCTAACACATCACCAAGCCAATGTAGATTGTTATGATAAAGTGGTTGAGTGTTACAATGATGAGGGAAGAATGGTCAAAATAAAAGGAAAATTTAAACCTATAAACACATAAACTTCCCCTTTTTGCAAGAATATAAGGATTTATTTCCAAAAGAATCACTAGGATTACCCCCAAAAAGGAAATTTGATTTCTCCATTGACATATTACTAGGGGTTGAACCAGTGTCAAGGGCACCCTAAAAAATGAACACTATAGAATTATATGAACTTAAAATGCAATTGGAAGAACTTTTGAGGAAGGGCTTAATTAGGCCAAGTGTGTCCCCTTGGGTAGCACTAGTCTTGTTTGTTAATAAGAAGGATGGAACTCTAAGGCTATGTATTGATTATAGGTTGCTAAAGAAGGTCAAAATAAAGAATAGGTATCCATTACCCTGAATTGAAGACCTTTTTGACCAAATGACAGGAGTAGTAGCATTCTCCAAGATAGATTTATGATCAGGATATCGTTAATTAAGGATTAAGGAGGATGATATCCCAACAAAAACCTTTAGAATTGGATATGGGAATTATGAATTCATGGTTGTACCTTTTTCTGTGACTAATAGCCTAGCTGCTTTCATGAACCTAATGAATAGTGTGTTTCATGATTTCTTCAAAAATTTGTCTTGGTGGTTTTGGATGACATATTAATTTTTTCTAGAAATGAAGAAGAACATTTGTCTCACCCACAACTACTCTTACAAAGATTGAAGGAACATAAATTATATGGGAAATTGTCAAAATGTGCCTTATTTGAAAGGAAAATTCATTACCTTGGTGACATTATGTCTAAAGAAGAAATAGTACTTGATCCAAAAATGATTAAGGCAATAGTGGAATGGTCGATTCGTAAAAATGTGTCAGAAGTGAGAAGTTTTATGGGTTTAGGAGGGTACTATAGAAGGTTTGTAGAGGGATTCTCTAAGATTAAAAATCTTATAACATCATTACAAAGGAAGAATGAAAGGTTTATGTGGATGAAACAAAGTGATAAGGCATTTCAAATTTTAAAGGAAAACTTAACTACAACACCTATCTTAAGGGTTCTAGATCCAAATGGACATTGCACATTGGTAATTGATGCATCTACCAAAGGATTAGGGGGGGTACTTATATGCAAGATGAAGGAGTACTGGCTTATGAATCTTGAAAGTTAAAACCCCATGAATTAAACTATGGCCCCCATGATTTATAGTTAGCAGTTGTTTTTCATTCCTTAAAAAATGGAGGCACTTTTTGCTTGGGAAGCCCTTTGAGATAAAAGTAGATAATCGAGGACTTAAATATATTTTTACTCAACCTCACTTGAATGCAAGGAAAAGGAGATGGCTAGAATTTCTAAGTGAATATTGCTTTGAAATAGAATGTATTAAAGGAAGGGAAAATAGGTTAGTAGATGATTTAAGTAGAAGGAGACACTTTTCAGCCATAACTACTTTTAAGACTTCATTCAAGGATCAAGTAAAGGAAGAGAAAAAACATGACCCATGGTATCAACAAGTCAAGCTAATCTTGGAAAATGATCCAACAAATTCTAAGGTTGAAGGGTACACTCTTGATCAAGAAGGGCTATTGTGGTATAATAAAAGAATCTATGTTCCTAACCTAAGTGGTTTAAGAAATATAGTTCTGGTTGAGGCTCAGAACACTCCTTATTAAGGACACTCTAAAGTTAATAAACTTTACTTAGATCTAAAGAAGTTCTATTTTTTGGCAAGGGATGAAAAATGACATTGTTCATTTTGTAGCTAAATGTTTAGAATGTCAAAGGGTAAAAGCATAGCATAACCATCCAGTAGGTCTATTGTACCCACATGATATATCCCACCATAAATGGTAAGTTATTAGCATAGATTTTATACAAGGGATACCAATGAAACCTTATAGACATGATGCAATAATGGTGGTAATTGACAAACTCACCAAGGTGGCCCACTTTATACTAGGGAATTTAACTAATGATCCTCCTACCTTAGCAAGATTCTTTGTGAAGGAAGTATTTAAGTTACATGGAATACCTGAGAAGATCATATCAGATAGAGATGAAAGATTCACTTCAAGGTTTTGGACAACTCTCCAAAAAACCTTGGGAACTCAATTAAACATTAGTTCAACATATCACCCTGAAACTAATGGGAAAACAAAAAGGGAAAATAAAATCATAGAGGAATTACTTAGGATTAATTGTATGGACCAATAGAGGAAATTGAAGAGTACCTACTACTTGTAGAGTTTTATTACAACAATATCTTTCAAACATCATTAGGAATGGATCCTTTTGAAGCACTTTATGGTATACCTTTTCATACACCTTTGAGTTGGGACAGTATTGAAGACAAAATAATAATTGGTGTAGACATGTTAACAGAAATGGAAAGAAAAACTAAGGAAATAAGGAAAAGGTTAAAGGAGGACTCTGATAGAAAAAAGAGTTATGCAGATGAAAACAGATCTCTAAGAGCTATTTGAAGTGGGGGAAAGAGTTTTTCTAAGGGTTAAACCTCACAAAAGTTTCATAAGATTTGGGAAAAAGACAAAACTAGCACCTCGCTATATTGGGCCTTTTGAAATCATGGAAAAGATAAATCCAGTTGCTTATCGATTGGCATTACCTCCCCAACTGAGCCGAATCCATGATGTATTCCATGTCTCTCTTCTTAAAAAGTACATACCTGATGAAAAGAATATTTTGGGTTGGAATGCCTTATAGGTCCAAGGAATAGGGGGAATAATGATAGAGCCATACAAAATCTTGGAGAGGCACCAGTACCGATTGCATAATAGAGAAATTAATCAATACAAAGTACAATGGGATCAATATGATGAGGGAATGCTACATGGGAAGATACAGATGAAATCAAATAATTATTTTCTTTCTTGTTTTGAAACTTTTAACATTCAACTTCTTATCTTGTTAGTGTGTCAATTAGGATGATGCACAAATTAAGGGGGGGAGGATTTCATGACCCTCTTTATGCTAAAACTTTAGACATATTATAATTTTGTGTGGTAATATTATGTAAGTGGTTTTATACAATTAATTTATGTGTGAAGAAGGTAGAGACCAAATAAAGAACAATTTTTTTTATTAAATTATTAAATACACACTCCTAAAAATGAACAAATAAAAGTTAACAATATTAATAAATAAATGTTTCATTAATAATTTTAGCACATGGTTTGGAGAAATGGAAAAATAAGGAATAAAATAATTTTGAATAAAAATTAAGTCATTATGTGACAAGTGTCCTCATCCTATCCTAAGCATTATTAATTACCACAATATATCATTATACTTAATTAATAAAATTATCCACTTTCCTAAGTCACATTAATTAATATAATGAATCATCTAATCATGATTAGGGAGATGTCACTATCCTCCATAATCCATTAATAAATTAATCTTTATTATAGTTTTCTTAAATTTAAAATTAATTCTAATCTCCCTCACATGTGACTTGCATTCACAAGTCACTATCACCTTACAAATCATCCCCACTCACCCTTGTGTGGGAGTTCACACTATGCATGTAGCCCTTCATCTTTGAGCCATTTGGCTTCCCCATGTGTTCTCACACATGTGTGAGAACACATGGTCAAACCTCCCCTCTCTTACATGTCATAGGCATGTCATTATCAAGCCACCCTCTCTCTTACATGTCATAGACCTATCAACATCTCTTCTACCCAAGGTGTGCTCACAAATAAAAATTTTTATTTTAAAATTAGATGTCTTTTGCATATGGTTATTTGGGATTGTTTAATTGACTTTAGGGTAAAAATGAACCCTTAGGGTAAGTAACTATGGGGTGGGAGCTTATTGAGAACATAATATGACCTTTTGGGAAAAGTATGAACCCCCAAAAAGTAACTTAAAGAGGAGTGACGAGTTTTATGGTCTTGGGGACGGTGTGGGGACTTCTCATATCCACCTCTCCCAAGGTGTGCTCACATATGTGAGAACCCTTGGCTCCTCTCCCCATATCACATGGAACTATTCTTAAAACCTTCTCCTTATGATACTTGTCACAAGGTGAGGCTATCAATCCAAACCCCATCTCCTCAAACAATACTAGCCATTGAATCAATCTCCAATCTTGGCCCTCCATTTACCTCCCCTCAAGTCTATAAATATAGGCAATTTCTTCTCTCATCAACAATACACATTAATGCTATCTTTATGCTATCACTTTGAAGAATAATTTTATATAGGATTGAAGGAAGGAGAATTAAGTTGAAGAAGGCATAAGGAGAAGATTTTGAAGAAGATTTATTGCAACTCCATCAACATTTAGGTTCCCTTTCTTTTGATTTTCTTTTAGAAAACTAATTAAATTTGGAAATTAGCTAGAATAAAGCTATTACTCTCTTTCATATCCTTGTTTTATGAAAATCCATTTTTAAAATAAAGTTAGAATCAATATATTATTATTATTGTCCTTACCATTCTTTGTCTTTCCAAACTAAATAAATTAGATTGTCCTTTGAAAATAAATAAATTGGTAGAATGTTTCAAAAGGGGTATCAATTGGATAGATTAAATAATAAATTATTCAATATAATTAACAATCAAATGAAGGGATTATTCATTAAATGAATTCATATTATTAAATAAATTCCATGAACTTCTTAATTTTTATAATGTTACCCTAATTTAGTAAGACAACAAATTAACTAACATCTATGATTGATGAATACTTGGTCCAAATCATGCTTCTATGAAATAGTATTTAATTTATTTTTAATTAAAGATGGAAATGATTACTAGCTATTGTTGAATATAATTAATGAACTTAGAATATATCTCTCTTCTTCAGAATGTGATAATAAACTATAAAAATGGACCGAGTTAAAGAAGATTTTAAAATAGAGGAATGACAACATTTATATCTTACGACAATACTATACCTTTATGAGAATAATTACAATTATATAATAACAATTACGAGCATTAGCCTTTAAATTTTAAGCTTAAACTTATGTTTCATTAAATGAGAATTTCCTTGTCTTACCGAATGGTAAGTAGTGAAATCAAATTCATGCAAACAAAATACCATCTAACTTAAGGCATTAATAATATCTCTTTAATAAAATTTCTTTCTTGTTATGCCACAAACTTAACTCTTAGATTTATTGTTATTCTTCAAATAAACTTTCTCTTCATGAAATAAATTTATTTCCTTAGGATTCAAGGTTTATAACACTTCATAGTTATCATTTAATAAATTTACAATAAACTTAATCCTTCAACATCATGGTTATTCTTTAAACTAATTTTCTCCCTTAATATGCAAGTAGATTCAATTCTTTTTAAAACAAGGTTGATTCATTTAATTACAACAAGGGCATAGATTATTATGTAATTATTAGAATATTATCAAGAATAAATCTATGTTAACTAATGCAAACATACTTTAAATAGATCATCAATCTTGAGGCATTAGTAGTATAACTTATATAATTAAAATCAAGGCTCTTATTAGATTAAGACAATGTATTGGTTTATCTATCTAAGACTTTAGTGAAACAACTTATGCAATTAAAATCAAGTCTTCTTTAGCTAGATTATTTATTCATACAATACAATCAAAATTAATAAACCTTTTTTCTTGAAACAATAGATTATGCCATCAAGTCTCCTTGAGTTGCAATTATTTATGCTTTCTTAGATGGATATTTATCTTGAAAATATTAGTGTTATTGAATTTAAATCAAAACTACTTTACTCTATGACAGATTATGCAAATAGATTCAAATTTCTTTTCTAGGAAATACTAACATTGCAAAACAATTAGATTCATACCATCTCTAAATTAGATCACCCATCTTGAAGAATTTAACATTATGTTTAAGTGTTTTTATTTCATAAATGGATTTGACTATTCAATTCATTGTTACAAAAAGTTTTACTTTCATAGGATGTAAGTAGATGCAATACTTTTTTCTAGCAAATGTACTTTGAATAATTTATTTATTTTCTTTTTAGTAAGTTCATTTAATTTTACTTCCTTAGCAAGAAGGTATAAATGTTTTATATTACCATTTGATTTATGTGCACAAGCTACTTTTCTTATTTTTGATAATGCATTTAATTTCCTTCTTAGATAGATAACTTAAATAAGAGGAGGAAAACATAAAAACCAGCAATGTTCGGTATTAGCGATGCCTCTAACTCATGTTTATAGGTAATGACGTCACATTTGAGTTATTACACTTATAGCCTACTAAAGTTGCAACAACGAAGTTTGTGGCATCATCCCCATAAATCATCAGGGAGTAATAAGGATAATTTTGGAGTTAAAATCCAAGGGGTAGGAAATCCCTCTTGGATTGATAATCTAAAAACGATAATACTATAATGGACTTACATCCACTAGTGAAAGTCATGGAAAACCCCAATAGGGTTTGGGCATGTGAATTGACTTTTTAATTCTTTTATCTTTGATGATTTGTTATTTACCTGACAAGGGTGACGTGACTTATAGGAATTTAGGACATAGATGAATTAGGAAACAAGCAAAATATCACCATGAATCCTTATGCTTTATCTGCTACCTTATGTGGGTAGCAACCAAAGAGAGAAATTGTCCGGGGCAATGGCCCAAGAAAGGGATGTGTACCCACAAAATAGTTTACATCAAAAATTAGATTAGAAAATAGAACTACATATTATAAGCCTTGATCCCATGTTGAAATGGTGTATGTAGAAAGTCTAGGGACAGAGTTGTCCCTAGTACATAGGTGCTCAAGATGGGGATTTAGGATTAGTTAAGGGTGATTTCCTTGTTGGTCTTGCTAAGATACCTTTAAATAAAGAAAGATAAATAAATATTAAAATTGATATTGCAAATTACTTGTTATACTCAGAAGGAATCCCAGATGGATTCACTTGATTCCCCAAGGCTTTACCTAGGCCAAATTCTTATGTGGGACTCAAGCTTTTATTATTATCTCACATACTTCTAAGGATGTCAACCTCAGTTCACTCCTACTAGGGGAGTGTTGTCTTTAGAGAGTGACTCAAGACCCAAATGGTCTCGATGAATCTAAGGCTCTGGCCAGAGCATTTTCTAACCCATGTGGTTAGATGTCTACCTTATTTGGATAGATAATCTTGGTCCAGAATGGACATGAACCTAAACCGAATGGTTAGATGCCTATTGCAGATGGATAGATGAGTCTTGGTCCCGTATGGACATTAACCTAACCTCTATGGTTAGATGCCTATCCCATATGGATAGAAGTTCTTGAGTATACAACTAATTGAGCAAGAAATTAAGAGATTTAATTTGTTAAAAAATAAAAAAAATAGTGAAATTTTGGATTAAGGAAGTGTGGGTCTCTACAAGCACAAAGGAAGAATGACACATAAAGAGAAAAAAGAAATGAAATATTTTGGGTCAACATGGAAGAGATTTGAATGTCTCAACACCTTGCATCATCGCAAAAAAGAAAACACAAGACAATAGATAAAGGTTATGATAGATAGAAGAATATAGATACAAATAGAAGAATGTCACAATAGATTTTTTTTCATTTGTAACCTTACACCAATAGAGTGACTAGGGTCATCCAAACTAGGCTCATAAATGTATAAATACATGCCAAGAAACAATATACAAGGGATCACATTACACACATACAATCACAAAGAACATGAAAAGAAGACTAGTATGACACATGTGAGTCAGCTTATAGCATGTCATCCACATCCCAAATGCAGAAAGTGGATAACTAGCAAAAGGGACAAAAAAAAATTTCAAACTAAGACAAGGCCATCTAACTCCTTGCCCACACTAAGTACAATACAAAGATGAGCCGAAATGGGTGACGAGAATTTGTGATCCTTGCAATATAGAAATGATTCACAATAAATGTAAAAAATGTAATAGTGAGTATGCTATGATCTTAGAACTATCACATGGCAAGGAAAAAGTGCATTAATTTAGTTAGTTATATCAATAACAACATTTTCATAGATTAATCATTGTAAAAGATGACACTCATGAGTAAGATTCCCAAGATTTCTATAAAATATATAGTAGTTCATTTTTTTAGTCATTCCTTTTTTTTTTCTTTGATAGATGGCAAGTAAATCAATCCTAGATGGAGTTCCATTTTTCATTTAGTTTTTGTTGTACGGTATAAAATGAAAATTCCTTGATCTTATATGGCTTATGCTTGTTCCTTGTTTGGGAAATTTTTTGAGGTGGAGGTGGGGGAGGAGGATCTATGGTGATCCTATCATCCTTGTGAGGTATTAATTGGTGACTTGATATGATCTTGTGAAAGAGAATACCTTTTCCCTTGGGAGATGTGCAAAGGGGGAAAATTTTGATATCCTAATCCCTTGGTATCTTCAAATAGTATTTTTTCTAATAGTTTTTGAAATTCATGCTCATATGTTTTGTCACAATGTTGTTTTCTTAGGATCTTAAAGACCTAACCATAACTCTCTTCTAAGTTAATTGGTGTATTAGTAACTTGATGAACATAAGATATAAGAGTATCATTATTGTCCTTGTTAACAAGTTCATTAATGATTTATTGTTGAGGCTTTCCTTGTGCTTCCATTTCAAGATGTAATAGGTTGAACCTATCAAGTAGTGGAATTATAAGTGGTGTTTGCATGGATGGTGTGTACGATAAAAATTGAAAAACTAGATAATGTAATCTATAAACCCAAGATCAAGATTTCAACGTAACATCAATGAAGCTTTTTTTGAATGAAAACAAAAGCAGAAAATGTAAACTAAACCATGCAAAACCAAAACACATGCATTCAAAATAAAAATAACTCCATTGTCATCTTATCATCAAGATCCTGATTTATGCATTTGGTTCTCTTCTATTTTCATGAGCAAAAATGCAACAAGAGGCTATGATGAATGGAAGAAAGGATTGTATGATAAAAAATCAATCTCCATATTGAATGAATTGAAATTGAATGTATATTTTTTTGTGAGAAGAAAGTGATTTTATAGATGAATTCATGCGGTGAATTCAAGTTGGGAGACATTGGATAAAAGATTGAAATGGAGAAATACATATTGAAATTGATTGAAATGAGAGATAAATAAGTGGGTTTATGATATAATGTAGGTTTAGAATTATATTTAAAGTGGATTTATGAATTTAATTGATTGATTCAATGAAAATGGGTTTAATGATTAAATGATTTTATGTATTACAATTATTTAATTAAATATGTAAATGGATCATGTATGAATATTTTGATGATTAATGCAAAATTGAGTAACATGAAATGGATAAGTGACTGATTATGTAGATGGATAAGTGATTGATGTTGATGGATAAGTGATTGATTATGGTGATGGATAGGTGCTTATAAATAAATGCTTCTAATATGGATAAATTCTTATAAATGCATTAATGCTTATAACATGGATAAATGCTTAAAATGAATTAATGAATGAATAGAATAAAGTATTAAATGAATTAATTAAATAGATAATAATATTCATTTAATTAATAGATGAAAAATAGGATGATTGTGAGGACAATGTTTGAGTGTCTACATTTTTCCCCTATTTGAGACAAAGCAGCCTGTCACGTTGTTTCAAAGAAAAAATATATTCCCTAGTGTAAGGAAGAATGACGAGGAGGTAGAGGTATGCCCCCTCAAGAGGAAATGTGGGTTCAAAGAACACGAGTGTGCTGTAAAAATGGATGAGAAGACTAGAAGATGAAGGAAAAAAATGATAGAGGAAAATAGATAAGGATGATGAAGGAAAAGTGATAGATGAAAAAAAGATATGAAGGAAATGAAGGTGATGAAGCTTCTTGTACTTTGGAAAGTGATTTATCTTTTTTTTTTAGACTGTAGGAATCGGGTAGCACGACCCCCTATAAACTGCAGTGCGCCTGGTAAACTTTTTAACGTGACTGGCGGCGCTGGCGCGACACGCCCTCCGGTACCACGGGATGGGGGAGACTAGAACTCGTGACCAGTAGAGCCGCAACAGAATTACTTAGCCAACCGAGCTAGGGCCCCCGCCCAGAAAGTGATTTATCATCATAGAGTGGTAAAATATGATAAATGGATGAAAAACACCATGGTATGACATAGGCTAAGGTGTGCAAGGTCATCCATCTGTAAAAAAAACAATCACAAAGAAGGAATGTCCTAACTCATAATTAGGGAAAATTCCCCCAGTATTTTTGTCAAGACAAACCACTAACAACAATCAAATAAATTACAAGTCATGATACATCATCACTCCTATAAATCCTTCATGGGACATCGTTGAGGTGGCTAGTAGCATGACCAAAGATCATCCAATAGATAAAAAAAAAAAAGACCAACAAGGCCAACAAACATTAAGATTATTTTCCAATAAGTGTGTGCCAGTGTGCTAAGGGATGAAGTGAGTGATGGGTTGACTATTTTGAAAAGGCCTAGTTTCAGGAGAAGAAACATGTCATATAAGACATCAATGCTGGTTTCAATCATGAAACTACTTCTATAAGACAAATGATAGAGTTTGAGTGATAAACTGTTCTAGTTTCAAGGACACATCTTGTATAAGAACATTGGTTTTGATCGATTTGACTGGTTTGATTGATTTGACAAATTACATATTTGACTTGGAGACTTGTTGGTTTACTTGTTTGGTTGATTTAGGATTTTTGTTTGAAGTTCATATGATTATTTCATGTCTAAGTTAATAGTTTCCAATTTATTTTGACTAATGTAGGGGAGCTTGGGGCTCATTGATAGATGGCCTTGCCTACATAGCAAGGTATAGAGAATTTGTAGTTTGACATGAACCTTGACTTTGTTTCAATGAAAAAGGATTGAATCATGATTTTATTTGACCACACCTAAACTATAGACCTAATGCCTCAAGGTCACATTGATAGATGGACTTTCCTACATCCAATCATAGATTCAACATAGTTTGACAATGAAAAAGATAGACATGTGACTAACTTTGATTCTATTTTTGGGATTTTTGAAAGTTATCTAGATGTTTTTGGGTTTTGACATGTTTTAATTTTTTTGAATTTTTGAAGTTTGATGATGTTTTTTAGATTTTTGAAATGTTTTGATTTTTTTTTCTATTTTAAAAGTTTCAATTTTTTTTGGTTTTTTTGAATGTTTTGATTTTTTTTTTGTAGATATTTGATTTCTGTGTTTTTTGAATGTTTTTTTTTTGTCTTTTTGATGTTTTATGAGGATCATGACAAATGCATGTAAATGATTCCTAAAAGCAAGAGAGTGAGCATACACAAGAATCCAAGGACAAACATGATCTTGCCCCTAGTCAACCTAAATACAAATTGACAGGTGATGATGATGATGACGACATTGTTTGACGTGGGAAGGAAACATCTCGAAATAATGTGTAGATGATGATAATGTGACTAAAGGATCAAGGTATGTAGCAAGGCTATGAATAAGGCCAAGGAATCTTTTGGAGGATGTATGAGGTTGCATAGCAAGATTGTATGGATTAGGCTTATTGCATTTGGAATGATTTTTTTTTAGGATTGAATGGGATGATGGAAGGATGTTGGATAAGTAGATTAGAATCCTTAAACCAATCACAAGGGAAAGCCAAGTCTAGCAATAGGTATAAAAGGATAATGGATTGATTTTGGTAAAATATAGGAGACATGAGGATTATTAGATGGTATAATTAGCATATGATCTCCAAGGAATACACCAAATACATATATTTTTTTCTCTAAGGTATGGGTTTGCAAAATGCTATGAAGGCTATGACATGATATTTCATGGATAGTGTATGACCAAATTATAGACATGTCAAAATTTTTCCCAAAGCATGACTTATGTTTATACCTTAGTCCTTATCAAGATAAAAGTAGGTGGGAAAATGGATGAAAGAAATAGGGCTTACATGGATAGATGGAAATGTCATATGAAATGCATGCAAAGGGTATGGGAGATGACACAACATGCCCCCAAATTTAATGGTCCACATAGATAATTTATTTTACACATGACGCCTGTTTGTCAGGTTTTCATCATGGTACTTATCCAAAGTGCCATAAAAATGGTTTTCACTATTGGACAAAAAAATTTCTCTTTACTATTTTGTTGACTTTTTTTTTGTTTTTGATTTTTGATCTCACCAAGATGCCTATTTGTTAGGTTTTTATAATGGAAACAATTTTTTTTTCAATTTTTTTTTCTTGGCTTTTTCATATTTTTTTGGATGGCCTTGATGCTTTTAGATGATCATTGATTGCTTTGAAAACTTCAATGGTGTTGTTGTAGGGACTAGCACCCTGATATGCCAATAATGACCTCGATGGAGTAGTTTCTTTGTTAAGATCATAATGCTTGCATACAACTGATTGATGTTATTGTGATCATTGTTGATAGTAGAGTTGGCCTTATAAGAATATGCACATCGCGATAGAGTGCCATGGGAGTCCTTTTAATAATGAGTTTCTACCAAGATGTGATGGATTTGTGACATAGTATTTTTAGACTTTAGGCGAGAGGTGGGATTATGATGGATGATGGTAGATGTGTTTGGAAATTTAGATGTATAATTTTCATTCGCCAAACTTTGGGTGATGGATTTTGGAGTTTGGATTTACAATTGTTTTTGGAACCATCACTTTTATATACCTTGCTTGCTGACCATTTTTAAGGAGGTGGAAATTTATTATATGTGGGAGTCCTCTTTTCTTATGACTCCACATTTTGATTGACTTTGGGATTTGGAATATTTTATTTGCTTGATCCATTTTTCTTTGGGATCCATATTAAATTTATTTTTCCACTTATCTTTTGGTTTGATGAAATGTGTAACGCCCGCCGTGCAAACCCCAAAGAACAACCACATAGAAAGCACAAATTTTTTTTTAAAGAAAAACAAATAATCAATATACCAAATATTAAATAATCATATACATGATCATAAACTTCATTTCATTAAAATACAAATAACATAACCAACTTTGTTCTTTGGGGCACACGAGGTCACATCGAAATAAACATTACAAAGCATCAATATATAAGATATCATTCTAACAACACAAGAACTATTAATGACAACATTAGATATATATATACATAGTTTCCATCATAAAGTAAAATCATAAGGAATTCCATAGCCAAATAAGGATACAAGGTTGAAATTACATTACAACATCTTTAAATTATACATCATATCCATGTAGTTTACATCATGGTTCCCAATCATGTGGGATGAATACAATATACAAGATTATCAAAATGCATAGAGATCAACTGGTACCAATCTTCAATAGAATGAGACTGAGCCAATGAATGCTGATGGGGAACCCAATGGTGTGCAGAGCACATTCCACCTGACCACCCCCATGCTAAGAGGTGACAGAGAAGTAACTCCGAACAAGATTGTTAACTGAAAAGAATCGATGTACAAACATACAAGAAATACTAAAACATAGAGCCATAACACAATACTCCAAATTGCAATCAAACAAAACATTATCATCATAACACACTACCATAAGAGTACAAGGTCATAAGTCAAATATCAATAAGATCATACAAGACCACAAATTACACCAAAGATGTATCAAGACAATATTCCATAAATCGAAATAAAACCATTTATCAACAATCTAAACCAACTCCCATAACATTCTTCCAGAGTAACACAATAAAGTAAAACACATGGGAAATTAGGGGAGAGTGTCATCGCATAGTCCTACATGGGCTATCATGTGCTCTTCCTCCCAACTAGAGGTGTTGGTCCCATCTATGGCTATCATGTGCCCTTCCTCCCAACTGGAGGCGCTGGTCCATAGGTTGACTCATGCGGAGCCGTAAACCTCTCGTGAGGATGAGGTCACGACCTTGCCGACCATGGCCTTCTTAGCCTTCCATTAGTCTGCAGAAGCACTAATGAAGACGAGGAATCCATATTTTAAATCTTATAATGATATTACTACCCAACCCTCCTAAGTTAATTATTAGGTTTTCACTTGATTACTAACTCACTCGTGGGTTATCCTGTGCCCTTCCCCTTAAGTGGGGCACCGGCCTCCATGAGGAGCCACTCTCCCTAGAGACCCAACCAAAACCAAAAAGAAATAGGGGTTGTACCATTCCAATCATAAACATCGAAATGCAACAACAAAAATAATACACGAGGCATAACCCATCTCGCAAATTAAGTACCATAACAAAATCTCACAACTCAGTACACCCCATTCGTAAAACATAACTTAACAGAAACTCAAGATGAAAAGGTATAAATTTAGAAAAAATCATGATCCTCTGGAAGACATCAGTTTAAACACAAATGGGGTTCCCACATCAATGCACTCACAATACCACAAACTCGACAAATCTACAAGACTCAACTCCATAAAAAGATGACTTATTAAATTCCATGGTAAATTCCATTTCCACAACATACACATTAAAACAAGAATTAAATAATCAATGCTGACATATATTCATAAATTGCCTTTTTATTATATTATCCTATCAAAGTTCATAATTTAACAAATTAATAAAAAAAATTCCTTTCTATTTTCATATTTTCACTATAATAAAATTTTGTTTAATTCATACCAAAAAAAGAAACAAGCTGGTTACAAATAGATTTAATTGATTAATTTAATAGTTAAATCAGTGAAATCCAATTAAATGAATTAATAAATAAATATAAATATAAATATAAATATATATATATACATATATATATATATATATATATATATATATATATATATATATATATATATATATATATATATATATATATATATATATATATATATATATATATATATATATATATATATATATAAAAGTATACACGCACATTAAAATTTAAATAGAATTTTCATTTCAAAATAAAATAAAGCACATCCATTTCGAATGGGAAATAGCCACCAAAAGCACAGAATATTACCAGCCGCGGATAGTCTATGGACTATCATAGTAGTCTGCAGGACTACCGTGGACAGTCTACAGACTGTCACAGCAGTCCGACAGACTGTCACAACAGTCCGATGGACTGCCGTGGGTAGTCTGCAGTTTGCCGCACAGTACAACGGGGGCTGGGTGGTGGGTACGGTCGAGGCTGAACCATCACTCAGTCAGGATTTTATATTACCAAAATAAAATTAATAAGGCTGACAGAAATATGGCGAGATTCGAACCTTAAGAATTAAATTTTTCATTCAACATTTACATATATATATATATGTGTGTGTATATATATATATCTAATATATATATATACATATATATACTATATTTAAAATATTTCAAAAATAAAGGATAAAAATCAATTGTACAAGTTACCGTATATATATACATTTATACACAGAATGTATTTGTAAAATTTATATACAAATGAGAATTTACACAACCCTGAATTCAGAGTAAGGAAATTATTCTTTAATTTATTTATTATTATTTTTAAAACAAAACTACAATAACACTATTCAATTCCAGAATCCCAACAAAATTTCATTTTGAATAAATAACAATCCTAAACCCCAGTAAAATTTCCCTTATTGAATAACAGTCCAAAACAATTCTAAAGATTCAAAGATTTTCTTTCCACACGCATTAAATTTCAAATCCCAGGAGAAAATTTCATTCACAAAGAACAATTCTTGTTTCATTTGATGCTATAGAAAGAAGATAATTTAAAAAGAAGAAGGAGAACCTGGTGTCCTGTGCCTGAAGGAGAACCTGGTGTCCTGTGCCTGAAGAAAAACTGTGGAAGATTTATCCTTTTTGCAGATCAAATCCTTCGCTGCCAATTGTTTCCAACAACAGATCAAAATCCTCCCTCAAACTTGAACCTTATTTTTCAATAAATTCTCCAGAATAATAGAAAGGGACTGACAGAAAAAGTGAATGCAAAATTTCTCCCGAATCTGAAAGAAAAGAATGCAACCCCATACAAAGAAAAATCCCCTAAATAAAATCAATACTTAGAAAGTCTCTTCCGTTTCCTCTTCCCGTGAATACCAGAAGTCACTTCTCCAAAAAAATGAATAAAATTTAAATATATTCAAATCCACAAATTTTAACTTTTTATTTATTTATTTATTTATCATCTCCACAAACACTTTATTAAATGATCACATGCCTAATAAAATAATTAAAAATCAACCATTTGCAAGATTTTCTCAAAATAAATTTAATATTTTCACAAACTACTACTAACATTTATTTATTAATTTATGCTTTATTTTATTAATTGTTTAATTATTTAAATCACAATATAAAACCATACACCACATTAGACAAGTCATAAAATCACAATAACATACAAAGACTAATGTAACAACAAAGTGGCTATGACCAAGACGCACAAAACCAAGAAGGTACAAGACAGTTGACATCTTGGAATGGGTTACCTCCATGTCACCTTTGTTCAACTTCCTGTCATTGGGTTGGTACAATGCTCACCCAGACCTATCGAAATAGGTGGAATCAAGTCTTATTCCTACATCCAACAAGGTGATACACAACATATATACATATAATCAATTACAAAGCATTGTGAGAAGGATTTGCAGTGTAGCAGGGCACTCGCGAACGAGTGATTCTACCTGTCCCCTCACCAAATCATATCATCATCTATTGCATTATAAAATTACATTAACTTGCATCAACATCATCAATTACTATTCTCTAGTCTACTGCATTCCAATTAACTCCATCAAAAGAATCATAAATAAAAATATCATTATAATATCCATGACATCATAAGAGTAATATAATCAGTAACAGTCTAAGCTACCACAACATAATATCAACAGTATCATCAAACCACAATGTGCCAAACAAAACCATAGAGAATGTCAAGAACAAGCAGTAACATGAGGGGTATTACAAAATGGCATTTGATTTCTGACTTTGAACTTTGGATTTGTAATAATTTTCTTTTTGCTCATTCCAAAAGGAAGGTTTAAGATATTGGGAATGATGGTTTATGGTATGGATGGAAGGAGTGTTGGCAGCAACCTTATGACAAGAATTACCCATGGCCTCCATTTTGATGTTTGGATCAGATAAAGTTTCCCCTAATATCGAGGAGGTACCACTAACATCATTGGCTTCCCTAACTGAAGAATATCCAAGACCTTGATATCTAGTATTTTCATAAAATTGTATTGGTTCTCGAATTCCTTGCTTGTGTACGCATAGTCCTTTTCCTTAATACTATATGCTCTAAAAAAAAATATTTGTGATGGGGTATTTTTTGTTTTGAAAACAAGATTCTAACCCATCATTATGTATGTGGACACTGTTACTTATAATCTTCTCCTCTGTGAGAAAGCCTGATTTGATAAAAGTGGATGATCCTAGTTGATAGAATATATTAGCTTCATTGACATGTGTGATAGCTTTTTGATTGATATCTTTGGTCTAATTTTTTGGAACATTAGATTTTGAATGTTCTTCAAATGATATCGATGCTTCCAAGTTTATGTAGAAACCTTCCTTGTGGTAATTATCATAGAGTTCAGTGAATTCATCTATAGCTTGATCATTTGCAAGTATGTCTAGAGTAGAAGACTCTTGTTCTAGAGGAAGATCATCTATGTGTCCCACAAAGGAAAGTGTCTCATTTTTGGAAAAGGATGTGTTTGGTACTTGTATAGGATCAAATTCAAATGTATGATCATGAATCACATAAAGGTCGATGAGTGGATTTTTTTGAATTTCTTGATCAATGGTAGTTTCTTGGTCAAAGATGGGTTTGTCTTGAATGACATGATTGTGAATGGGATCTTGATCAAGTATAGGTGTATTTTGGATGCCATGCTTATCTAGAATGACTTCTTGAATGGATTTAAGGATGGGGTCATGGGATGGACTACTTTGATCTTGACATGAAGGTGAAGTTATGATGTCATGCCTTGGATTTTCCTCTTAATGTGTATCCTCAAGTTTAGGCAATGGAATATGATTTTGTAGACAATGAACAAATGTATTTTCTTGACTAAATGTAGGTTGGGATGGAATAAATAGGAATGGATTTGCGGATGATGGACTAGGATAGGATTTGGAGGCTTGGAATGGGTTGAGGGTGTTTGTTGTTTTTCCAGTGCACCTAAGAAATCTCTAGGAGATAGCCAATTCATATGCTCAAGACTCCTAAAATTACTGACCAACTAACAAGATCTAGTCAATGACTAAAATATTCTACAGTTTAGGCTCTGTGGGACCAATGAGGGTTTTCCTATTGTGTTCATTCGAGAATATGCTTTACATAACACATCATTTTCATAGATGATTTTAAATGAAGGATAATTATGTTACAATTACTACAAGATTGGCTTATCTCTAAATAAATTTCTTACACATTCATCAAAACAAAGGACATTATACATGTGATAACTAACAAATACATGCATCGAGATTGATGAATTTCAAAAATGAATTTAAATCCTGACTTTAGGTAGGTCATTAGAAAATTATTTGATCAATCCTTTAGGTGAATTATTAAGGAATAGATTAGTTCCTTGTTACATTTGAGCAATAGAGTCACATACACAAGAACCAGTAGCACATAAATGACTTTAAAAGTTTATGGGATGGTCTGCTCTCATAACAACTTTGAATTATGGAGTTCACTCTTTCTAATACATAACTACTTATCAAATCCACTACAAATAATTGTAAATTTAAGACTCCATTTAAGGATTTAATTGACTACTTGAATCAAAACAAAAACAAAGACATACATTTGAACAGATGTTCAAAGAAGAATGAAAATATCATTAATATTCCATTCAAAATTTACATAATTTCACATAAGGAGAGAAAATATACTAGAATTATACATTCATTCATGTTTATCAATCATATCTACATAACAACTTAAGATAATTTGCATATGTTCTTCCAAAAGCTCAGAATAGACTATCTATTCTATTCCTATTGTTCTACCTATGTACACTCGACTCCAAACCTAACCAATTTTTTTTCTTTTTTTCATAAAATGAGCCTTGGATTCCCTTTTATAGAGTAAGGGAGAAACAAAAGCTTCAGGCTGAAATGCAATTTCATCACAAACTTTAATTTCACCTAGAATTTCATTTGCATTTCAAAAATTCCCACATACAGATTTTGCAATAACACATTGAACACGTGGTAAATAAAAATTGTAGCCACCATACAAAAGGGAAGATGCAAAGGCCCTCCAAAATCTCCCTTTATCGCCTAGTACACACAACATTGTATCTCCACATCACCACAAGGACACACATTCAACATTAGACCCAAAAAGTAATAGTTATGTACATCAAAGAAGAGACTAACTGCCATAATAATATATCAAACCCAAAATTTACCATCCCACATGGCAATTATTCATCGACTAGCCACCCCACTCCTAGTAGTTTCTAGACCACGATACACATGCCCACTCTAATTCATCAAAAGGGATGGAGAGAAAACCTTAGCTTCTTCCCCAACCTTTTCCTTACACAACACAATACCAGTTCGCCTGGTTGGAGTTCTAACTACCAATGGAGGAAAAAGTAATATTTATTCTCTTGGGGCCTGAGTTTAACCCAAACTGTTGACATACCGCTGATACTAAGAGTTTGTATCAGTCTTGCTATCTGATGGGTTCTCATTAAGGTCAATGGGTGAGTGTTAGCACCTGAAGGAGCTACACCCATTCTTGATTCTTCTACATCCTCCAACAGTGAACCACACTAGTTCCTTTCCTTTATCTTTGACTTTTCCAACAACACTGTTCTGAAATTGTAATTTTAGGCTACCCCTTATGGGTGCAAGTATGGGCTTTCCTGTAGGAATTATGGCCTCCATGGTTGAAGCAACTTTTGGTACACCAGTACCAGGCTTTCGCAAGCTCAAGCTAACATACTTCCTCACTGATTCACTCATTTCCTCTGTCTATTAATTGCTCAAACTCACCTCATCTTTATGAAGAAAAATTCTAACTATTAAGTGTTAATGACACAAATAGAAACTATTCCTTCTATATTTAGCATGTGAAACAATGGTGCCCATAGTCAATGTTGAACAAAACACATGCATAATCTAGGAAACTCCTTGGCATATTTACTATCGTTGTTTAATTCCCAATTGCATGGAAATCCATAGACCACACTTCATGATTACAAGCATTTGTGTTTCCACATGAATTGAGATAAATTTGATCACTCCTATAGAGATCTGGCCATTAATGCAAGTTGTTTGCACAGTGAAAATAGCTACCATGAGCATTTCATCAATTTTAAATATAAGTTGTCAATCCTCTGCTAAGATGGCACATCAAATGGTCAGTCTTAGTTTGACCAGTTTTGACTTCCAGTAGTGCTTAGCTGAAGTGTCCATGGACAATAGTATTCATCCATTTTAGATGATATCTTCTCAATGTGTGGGCTCCACCTTCCTCTCAAACTTAATAGTCTAGGATATGTGTTGAGATCTCGTTGATCTTGCTAGTCTTAACCAACTTTCATTTCCTCCCAATTAGTCAGCGGGGATGATGAAGGTCGTTCCCCAAATTTAATCTCGACCATTTGTTGAAGCTTTCAAACGATGGGCACAGTAGTGGGGAGTGGGTCCAACAATTGTACAAGGAAAGGTGTCTGCTTCTCACTAGCCTCACTACTTTTAATCTATCGGCACCTACCACCCATGAGCTGGTGGGGTACAAGCAAGATCTTATCCTAGATCTTTGAATCTTTAGACCTGCACTCTAGACAATGTTAGCATTTAATAGAAATTACTTGGTTTAGCTAATGGTGATATGACCTTCGAGGGTGAGTGACTTAACCTTAAGTTACTGAGGAAAAATTAGAACCTGGCTTTAAGGAAAAGCTCTAGTTGGTGTAATTATTAGTGACCAATGCTCCAGGCTAGAGGGGCTAGTGAACTGATGTGTTATGTGGCTCAAGAGATGACTTGAGAGATTACTGACCAATGTAATAGGTCAACTTGCAATTATAATTCTTGCATACTCTTTTAAATTAGACCCTACTTATTCATGGGGACAAGGGTTCAAAAATGGAGACTAAGCCCATGAGGCAAAGAGAAAACTCCTTAGAATTTTAGAAGCTTGATTAATGGCTCATGCTCAAGGATGCATACCCCTGGTGGGTATGGTGAGAACAAAATCTCTAGTTGAAGTAGACTAGGGTAGAAGAAAAAAACCAAGGAACTCACCTGGACAAGGTAACTAGACCCAACAGAAAGCAACAATCTAGACTAGCATATGTACACTACTTATAGAATATACATTATGGATTACTTCCACAAGGTAGAGGCCCCAAACCCTTATTTTTTTAGGGAAAATTCTTTCCTCTATGAAAGACTGTGGCTTGTTTATCTTGCAGTGAATTCATATCATTATTGTGTAATCCCAATTTATCAGTACTATCTTGATCAACACTGCCTATAGTACTTGAAATAGCACTGCCACATTTGTCCCTTTCCATTACATGCTCATCAAATTGAATAGGAAAAAGGAATCCCTCATATTCTACACTATCATGAAGTATAACATCATATTCCATCTATTCATCAAACTTGAAAAACTCATATACACTTTGGCTCAAACTACGCCAATCCTTGGTGAATTCAAGCAAGAAAGCATGACCAGGTCTATTGTCAACATCCTTACCACAAGTTTTAACCCCATTAGGTGAAAGAAGTTCCATAATGAAATCCATCAAATAAGGAGTATCTGCAAAGAACTCCATTGTAGCTTCATACTGTCCTATATCATTCTCATAATCACCTATGTCTTTGAACTACCATTCACATGGGTAAGAATGTACTATAAAATTTGCATCCTTTGCAGAATCATCAAGTAACTCCTCAACACAAGGCAGTGTTGTTGGAATATCCATGTAATCATCCAATGGAACATGAATGCTTGACCTTTCAATTGTTTTTTCAAGTGTACAACTCTTCACCCTAGGAGAATCAATGCAACCATGTGCATCCTTTTGGATATCCATGCTATATCCAGAGATGACACCATGTTTGGGAGCTTCTTTGTTGATGTTTGCATCCCCACAACTTCCAGGTAGTTTAGAGCTTGGCAATTCATAAGTGATATCTTCATTGACACAACTACCAACATCAAAATTTCCATTGATGGTACTTGTCAGATACTCCTTAGAGGTATCCTCAAAAAGAGGATTGCTCCTACACCAATGGGGATTTCCATTTACAACATATCTATCCAAGGCATCTTCATCAAATAAAAGATTGTTCCATACATTAATTGGATGTATCTCATCATCTTTAAAGTCATGATGCCAACAATTCAAACTATCAGTGTACTCAAAGTCATTATAGTCACTTAAGGAACAAAGAGAGACAATCTCAACATTCTCCTCATCATTTATGTTTGCAAAAATTGACCCACTCAGATAATTCTTCAAATGAGGAGAATTGCTCACTACCTAAGAAACACACACCCTGAATGCTATTTAAATACCCCCTACTAGAAGCAAGGGATTCCATTTCTACTTCATATGAAGAATCATATTCCACGACAGATTGCTCCAATTCAATCTCTTCACTTTAATTCCTCGTGTGTACCATAGCATTGGGACCCAATGTATTCCCTACATTGACTGGTGCATTAAGTTGTGAGTCTTAATCTTGAATTTCTTGTGTTTGCTCACAATTTACAACATCCCAAGGAAGGTAATTAGGCACCACCTCCTTAGTTTCATGTTCACCCTCTTCATCATTAGCACTATTGTTGGCTTCCACTTCTAGGTTATTAGTGAAATGACAACATTCAAGAGTCAACTGTTCTAGTTTTGATGCTTCTCTTTGACCTGATAATCTTGACCTTTGGTCTTCTTGAACATGGCAACCACTACTCACATCATGAGAAACAGATAGAGGCAGATGACCATGCTCAATGTTTTCCACAATATTAATCCTATCCACTACTTGATCATGGCTATGAGGCTTTAGATCCTCAAACCATTGGCTAGACCTTGACATATATGCTTCACAAAAAAAATTAATGCACATTAGATCACTAGGTCTAAAACTTTTAGGTATTTCCATTAAAGCAGCAAAAAATCTTGAGAATAAGTCATATGGTGACTTAGTTGCATGTCCCTTTATTTCATGGGTATGTGCAGGATCATGATGGGCCAAAAAGTGGTGATATGATGGGCATTTGTAGGGTATATGGCTGACGACTTTTTTAACCCAAAATTGATGAAATGAAAAGGGTCTTTAAAGGAGATTCTCAGCCTTACACCAATATAAATTATGCTTTAGGGTATGTGCAAAATCATGATGGGCCAAAAAGTGGCAATATGATGGGTATTTGTAGGTTATGTGGCTGATGAATTTTCTTTACCCCAAATTGATGAAAGAAAAAGGGTTTTTAAAGGAGTTATTAGCTTTCCACCAATATAAATTATGCTTTACTTTGGTTAATAAAAATTGTATCATTTTCTAT
>VDFB02039956.1:0-55715 GCA_007258455.2 Sequoia sempervirens | reverse complement strand
TCACAAAATTTCATTTCACCCAAAATTTCATTTGCATTTCAAAAATTATCACATACAAATTATGCAATAACACGTTGAACATGGGGTAAATGAAAATTGCAGCTACCATCCAAAAGGGAAGATGCAAAGGCCCACCAAAATCTCTCTTTATCACCCGGTACACACCACACCAGATGTCCACATCACCATGAGGGAACACATTTAGGATCAGACCCAAAAAGTAATACTTACATATGCCAAAGAAGAGACTAACCGCTGCAGCAATATACCCAAACAAAAATTTACCATCCCACATGGAAATTATTCATCGACTAGCCACTCGACTCCTAACAGTTTCTAGACCATGATACACATGCCCACTCCAAGTCATCACAAGGGAAGGAGAGAAAACCTCAGCTTCTTCCCCAACCTTTTCCTTACATAGCACAGTACCATTTCACTCGCTTGGAGTTATGACTTCCAATGGAGGAACATACAATATTTCTTCTCCTGGGGCCTAAGTTCGAACCAAAGTGTTGAGATACTATTGATACTTGGAGTCTATCTTAGCCTTTCTATCTTACGGGCTCTTAGTAAGGTGAATGGGTGAGTGTTGGCACTCGAAGGAGCCATGCCCATACATGATTCTTCTACATCCTCCAGCAGTGAAGCACACTAGTTCCTTTCCTTTATCTTTGAGTTTTCCAGTAGTAGTGTTCTAAAATTGTAATCTTTGGCTACACATTGTGAATGCAAGTATGGGATTTCTAGTAGGAACGTTGGCCTCCATGGTTGAACCAGCTTTCAGTACACCAGCACCAGGTTTCTGTGAGCTCAATAAAAAAAACCTCCTCATTGGTTAACTTATTTTCTTTGTCTGTTAATTGCTCAAAATCACCTCGTCTTTATGAAGAAATCTTCTAATTGCTAAGTGTGAATGACATGAATAGAATCTATTCCTTCTATATTTATCATGTGAAATGATGGTACTCACAATCAATGTTCAACAAAATACATGCATAATCTAGGCAACTCGTTGGCATATGTACTATCACCGTTTAATTCTCAATTGCATGGAAATTCATAGACCACACTTCATGATTACCAACATTTGTCTTTCCACATAAATTGAGATCAATTCAAATGATCACTCTTGCAAAGATCTAGCCATTAATGTGAGTCAGTTGCATAATGAAATTGGTTACCATGTGCCTCTCATCAATTTTAAATACAAGCCATTGATCCTCTCCTAAGATGGAAGATCAAATGGCTGGTCTAAGTTTGACCACTTTTGACTTCTACCAGTGCTTAGCTGAAGTGTCCACATCCAATAGTATTCATCCATCTCAATGATATCTTCTTAGTGTGTGGGCTCCACCTTCCTCATGAATTGAATAGACTAGGATAGGAGTCGAGATCTCGCTGATCTCGCTAGTCTTAACCAACTTTCATTTTTACCCAACGAGCCAGCAAGGAATGGTGAATATCGTTCCTCAAATTTAGTCTCAGTTGTTTGTTGAAGGTGTTGGACCATTGTCATGGTAGTGGGGAGTGGGTCCAAAGATTGTACAATGACACATGTTTGCTTTTCAGCAACCTCACTGCTTTTAATCTGCTAACAATGATGCAGGAGCATACAGTGGTGTGAGGGCAATCTTGCATCACCCAAAAAAACATGCTTTCCTTTTGTTTGCTTTTTATAGATGTTTTTGCATTTTTGGATACCCTTTTCGCCGAATAAGAGTTTCCAACTTTCAGAACTAATTTTCTACTTTTTCTACTCAACTGCTATTTTTAGTAGGTGTGGATTTGAAGGCATGGGAAGACAAAAATTTATGGGAAGGTTCAGGACAGAAAAATAAACACTTTGGTGAAAGAATCAAGTCAAGATCATTCATGGTTTGAAATTTATTCAAGTTCAACTTTCTACTTTTTGCCCTAAAAAACCTTCCGAGTCCAGTTTGCAGACCATGACCAAATGTATTTTCTTGACTAAATGTAGGTTGGGATGGAATAAATAGGAATGGATTTGTGGATGATGGACTAGGATATGATTTGGAGGCTTGGAATGGGTTGAGGGTGTTGGTTTTTTTTCCAGTGCACCTAAGAAATCTCTAGGAGATAGCCAATTCGTATGCTCAAGACTCCTTAAATGATTGACCAACTAACAAGATCTAGTCAATAACTAAAATCTTCTACAGTTTAGGCTCTGTGGGACCAATGAGGGTTTTCCTATTATGTTCTTTTGAGAATATGCTTTACATAACACATAATTTTCATAGATGATTTTGAATGAAGGATAATTATGTTACAATTACTACAAGATTGGCGTATCTCTAAATAAATTGCTTACACATTCATCAAAACAAAGGACATTATACATGTGATAACTGACAAATACATGCATCGAGATTGATGAATTTTAAAAATGAATTTAAATCCTAACTTTAGGTAGGTCATTAGAAAATTCTTTGATTAATCCTTTAGGTGAATTATTAAGGAATAGATTAGTTCCTTGTTACATTTGGGAAATAGAGTCACATACACAAGAACCAGTAGCACATAAATGACTTTAAAAGTTTATGGGATGGATTTCTCTCATAACAACCTTGAATTATGGAGGTCACTCTTTCTAATACATAACTACTTATCAAATCCATTACAAATAATTGTAAATCTAAGACTCCATTTAAGCATTTAATTGATTACTGGAATCAAAATAGAAACAAAGACATACATTTGAACATATGTTCAAAGAAGAATGAAAATACCATTAATATTCCATTCAAAATTTACATAATTTCACATAAGGAGAGAAAATATATTAGAATTATACATTCATTCATGTTTATCAGTCATATCTAAATAACAACTTAAGATAATTTGCATATGTTCTTCCAAAAGCTCAAAATAGACTATCTATTCTATTACTATTGTTCTACCCATGTACACTCGACTCCAAACCTAACCAATTTTTTTTCTTTTTTTCATAAAATGAGCCCTAGATTCCCTTTTATAGAGTAAGGGAGAAAAAAAAGCTTTAGGCTCAAATGCAATTTCATCACAAACTTTAATTTCACCTAGAATTTCATCTGCATTTCAAAAATTCCCACATACAGATTATGTAATAACACATTGAACATGCGGTAAATGAAAATTGCAGCCACCATCCAAAAGGGAAGATGAAAAGGCCCTCTAGAATCTCCCTTTATCACCTGGTACACACAACATCGTATGTCCACATCACCACAAGGGCACACATTCAACATCAGACCCAAAAAGTAATAGTTATGTACATCGAAGAAGAAACTAACCACCACAGTAATATATCAAACCCAAAATTTACCATCCCACATGGAAATTCTTCATCAACTAGCCACCCCACTCCTAGAAATTTCTAGACCATGGTACACATGCCCACTCTAAGTCATCGCAAGGGATGGAGAGAAAACCTCAACTTATTCCCCAACCTTTTCCTTACACAACATAGTACCAATTCGCCTGGTTGGAGTTCTAACTACCAATGGAGGAAAAACATAATATTTATTCTCTTGGGGCCTGAGTTTGACCCAAAGTGTTGACATACCGCTGATACTCAAATTTTGTACCAGTCTTGCTGTCTGACGAGTTCTCATTAAGGTGAATGGGTGAGTGTTAGCACCTGAAGGAGGCACGCCCATACCTGATTCTTCTATGTCCTCCAAAAGCAAAGCGCACTAGTTCCTAGCCTTTATCTTTGACTTTTCCAACAACAGTGTTCTGAAATTGTAATTTTAGGCTACTCCTTATGGGTGCAAGTATGGGCATTCCTGTAGGAATGTCGACCTCCATGGTTGAAGCAACTTTCGGTACACCAGTACCAGGATTTTGCAAGCTCAAGCTAACATACTTCCTCACTAATTCACTCATTTTCTTTGTTTGTTAATTGCTCAAACTCACCTCATCTTTATCAAGAAAAATTCTAACTGTTAAGTGTGAATGACAAAAATAGAAACTATTCCTTCTATATTTATCATGTGAAACAATGGCGCCCATAATCAATGTTCAACAAAACACATGCATAATCTAGGAAACTCCTTGGCATATTTACTGTCATTGTTTAATTCCCAATTGCATGGAAATCCATAGACCACACTTCATGATTACTAGCATTTGTGTTTCCACATGAATTGAGATAAATTTGATCACTCCTATAGAGATCTAGCCATTAACGCAATCTATTTGCATAGTGAAAATAGTTACCACGTGCATTTCATCAATTTTAAATATAAGTTGTTGATCCTCTTCTAAGATGGCACATCAAATGGTCAGTCTTAGTTTGACCACTTTTGACTTCCAGCGGTGCTTAGCTGAAGTATCCATGGCTAATAGTATTCATCCATTTTAGATGATATCTTCTCAATGTGTGGGCTCCACCTTCCTCTCAAACTTAATAGACCAGGATATGTGTTGAGATCTCGTTGATCTTGCTAGTCTTGACCAACTTTCATTTCCTCCCAGTTAGTTAGTGCGGATGATGAAGATTGTTCCCCAGATTTAATCTCGACCATGGGCACGGTAGTGGGGAGTGGGTCCAACAATTATAGAAGGGAAGGTGTCTGCTTCTCGCTAGCCTCGCTACTTTTTATATATCGGCACCTACCACCCACGAGCTGGTGGGGTACAAGCAAGATCTTATCCCAGATCTTCGAATCTTTAAACCTGCACTCTACACAATGTTAGCATTTAATAGAAATTACTTGGTTTATCGATGGTGATATGAACTTTGAGGGTGAGTGACTTAACCTTAAGTTACTGAGGAAAAATTAGAACCTGACTTTAAGGAGAAGCTCTAGTTGGTGGAATAATTGGTGACCAGTGCTTCGGGCTAGAGGGGCTAGTGAACTGATGTGCTATGTGGTGCATATTTTAGAAATGTGCTAATTTTTGAATGTGAATTTAAATTTTAATTTCAAATTGTAATTTTGGTGCCAAATCGCCAAAACTCATATCTCAAATGTTGTTTTTGGCTCCAAACCAAAAAGGGGGTTATTTATGGGCTAGTTTCTAATTTTTTGGCAACTTTTTGGGGAAAGAAGTTCTTATGCTACTAAAGGGGAATCTGGGTAATTTTTTGTAAGTCTGTAATTTGCATGTATCATAGAGCTCGAGGATTTGAGATCTTCTGCATGTAAGAGTTCCATATTTTTGAGTAAAATATTATTCTCTATTTTGTGAGTGTTATTTTGTGTCTTAGGTTTTCTCCCTCGTCAGACACGTAGCACTCACAAGCTAGCGAGGTGTGGCCAAGATCTTATCCTAGATCTTTGAATCTTTAAACCTGCACTCCAAACAATGTTAGCATTTAATGGAAATTACTTAGTTTAGTCGATCACAATATGACCTTTGAGGGTTTGTGACTTAAGCTTAAGTCACCAGGCAAAAATTAAAAACTGACTTGAGGGAAAAGCTCTAGTCAATAGAATAATTGGTAACCAGTGCTTCAGGCTAGAGAGGTCAGTGAACTAATGTGCTATATGGATCAAGAGATGACTTGAGAGATTGGTGACCGATGGAGTAGGTCAACTTGCAATTATAATGCTTGCATACTCTTATAAATTAGACCGTACTCATTCATGGGGACAAGGGTTCAAAAATGGAGACGAAGCCCTTGGGGCAAAGAGAAAATTCCTTAGAATTTTAGAAGCTCCATCAGAGGGATGATGGACTAAGATAGGATGTAGTGGCTTGGAATGGACTCGTGGTAGGCTAGTTTCCTTTTCAAGGTTAGGATAAGGGTGATTAATAGATTTTTTTATGGATTAATGGTATGGATTGTGCTAAGAGACTCTTGATAGTGAGGGTATATGGATGCATGACTAGGGCTTATGGATTGTTGGTAAGAGGGATAGATGGTTTGTTGACTCTGGGTTGTGGGTGATTGGGATAGAGAATTAATCCATTGTCTCTTGAAATCGATGGCTTGTTGGGCTTGACCATTGTTGATTAATTGGTATTAAACTTCACTAGCAAGTATGTCAAGGTGAATTGAAGACATGGTGGTGACGTAATGTCACGATGATGCAAATGTGATGGTATGAAGAAATGTGGAGTATGACTAAGGTATGTGATATGATGTCTAAGGTATGACAATGCAAATGTATTACTTAAGCCTAAGGTATACAACCTAATGATATTTTTTGTATTTTTAAATATATAGGGATGTCTAATAACTATACCTAGATTAAGAGTCAAGTTGACGATAGTTTATGACTAAGATATGCAAAGTGTGGAATGAGGGGATGGAATAGTATGACCTAGTATGAAAGCTAAAACCTTTGGAAAACCTAAGATACAATTGCTAATAAAACTAACATATGTATAACAACTAATCTGATTGTCAATGACCTTGGGTGAGGTAAAGACTGATAAGATGTGTTTGACAAGGTGGTCTCAAATTGGATTGATGAGTTGAGGAACCAAACTAAATAAGGAGGAATAGGATGACTTTTTCCAAATGTTAAGGTCAAGAGAATACAAATTTGAGGCTATATTCTAATTGAAGTTTGATTTGCTTCCTAATCAAGAGGTTTATGCAAAGAGGTTTATACAAGCTAAAAGGATGACATAAAGTGTTGACCTATAGGGAATGTCTAATGCAAAAGGATGAGGTGGTGGATGAATGAATGATGAAAAAAATGAAGTGAACAAGTCCTTGGTCTAAATAGATTTAAATTTCAATCTTTCTTTTGATGTGTTGGTCTAGTTTGATTCAAGGTTTGAATGTTTTTCAGTTTTGGGTGTAGTGTTTTTTTTCTTGTTTGTTTTGAATACACACACATAAAACATAATGTATTGATTTTTTTATTGTGAATTTTGTTTGAATTTAACAATAAAAGAAAATTCAAGTACAAATATTAGGCTCATATAGATAATATTTGCAAGATTTCCACTTGAATTTCTCTAGCCGCACTTATTGAGAGCAGATATCTTAGAAGTTTGGTGGCACTAGATCCCCGTTACATGGAAAACACTTCTAAAGCATACCAAACTTTAAATTCCTTAAGACCTAAAGATCTCAACGAATTTTCTATCTCAACTTTGAATTGTGAGAGTGTGGGACAACTTCAAAGGTCCACCCTCTTGTGCCAACAAATAGAAGGATTTTGGCTACTAAAAACAAAAGGTGTCTATTATGGGATTACTGTGAATAGAGAGCCCATCTGTAATAGCCTAAGAATAGGGAGGCCCACTCCCACTCTCATCATCAACAAGTCTTGGAAGACTGAGGGTCTCGTGGCTTGGCTTCAAATGATGCTCGCCACTCCTTGGGGTACAACTTTCATTCTCCCCTCTTTGATATAGCCAACTAGGAAACATGCTTCAGGTCAAACCCTGGGGTGACAAAATCCCCAAGAAAGCCTCCTACTAAAAATAAAAAGGAAGAATAATGTGTATTTATCATCACCCAAGATCACACGAGTGCACAAGGGGAGAGGATACATACACACTAGCTCAGGTAACACATAATGTGCAAGCACACCAAACACACCAAACAAAGTTCTTTTAAGCACCAATCGAAGTGTTTGCTATACTAAAAGACAATCAGTTTTAAAAGTCAAATCTTCAAGAAACATCCTAAACCAAATGTCATTAGTAGTTTCAAGCCTCTAGTCTTCACCAAATGAAAGTTTAAGTTTTTTTATTTTTCATTTCCTAGACAAACGAACCTGCAAAAATGGCCAAAGATTAGCCACATAATCAAAATTAAACTACAGAAAAAAAATGACATTAATCTAAATCTAACTAATTCATAAAACTAACTAAAAGTTAATCTAAATTAATTAAACTAAATTAAAATTAATTTGAAACCAAAATTAATTTAAATTAACAAAGTTAATTATTAAAATTAATCAAAATTAAACAAAACTAGAATTAATCTAAACTAAATTAATTGCTAAGATTAATCTAAATTAAAAAATTAGTTACTAAAAGTTAATAAAAATCAGCTCCTAAAATTAGCTACTAGGAATTAGCAACTAGAAATTAGCCACTAGAAATTAGCAACTAGAAATTAGTTACTAGAAATTAGTTACTAAAAATTAATGAAAATTGTTGAATTGTAAACAATGATGCCATAATTATAATAATGTTGTGTAATATCTCTAGAACATGGCATAATATTCAAATCATTCCAATAGACATGCATGCACAATGTCAAACCATAGGAAGCTCAATGGTAGAATCCTCAAATGAATGTAAGATCATGCTTCTCATTTACCAACAAAAGAAACTATGAGGAAATAATCATCTATATTTCTTACAACCAGTGCAGAACAATGCATGGAAAATAAATTTTTTTTGATAAAATGTTAGATTATGTTGGGAGAGATGTATGATAAAAGATTGAAGTGGAAACGTGCATATTGAAATTGATTGAAATGAGAGATAAATAAGTGGTTTTATGATATAATATAGTTGTCGAATTATATTTAAAGTGGATTTGTGAATTTAAATGACTGATTTAATGAAAATAGATTTAATGATTAAATTATTTTATGTATTCAAATTATTTAATTAAATATGTAAATGGATCATGTTTGAATATCTTGATGATTAATTCAAATGGAGTAATATGAAATGGATAAGTGAAGTTGATTATGTAGATGGATAAATGGCTGATTATGCTGATGGATAAGTGATTGATTATGGTGATGGATAAGTGCTTATAAATAAATGCTTAAATAATATTGATAAATGCTTAAAATGAATTAATGAATGAATAGTGGTGTGAGGCCCACCCCTATATATACATCTAGTACTTGGATTATTTTGAGTTTGGTTATTATCTATGCCTAAATTGATAACATTGATGATATAATATTTAAATGTTTAAGTTTATATGATGATTGATCTAATTTTATTATGGTTATTGAGTTTGTTTATTTTGAATCTAGAAACTTAATGATGAATGAATGAAACAAGTGGTGGGAACTAACCATGTTGCAATTGGATATGAGTATGAAAATTATGGTTAATGAAAATGGAATTTGATATGTAATGCCCCTTCATCCTTCGCCCTGACCATGTTGTTGTATGAGGTTTGGTCTATCCATTTGAGTCATGCTTGTGACTTGTGCTTTGTTCGGTTATTTCATTAAATTAAAATGGTGAAATTGTAGGCCTTGATTAATGAAGATGAAAGAATTAAGTTAAAACAAATATTGTGAAAGTATTTATTTAATTTTTAATAAATTAAGATTTATTGTTGTAAATGAAATAAATTAGATAATATAAATATTGTTATTGTGATGTGCAATCAAACATTATATGAAGTTTAAAAATAATAAATTAATTAATTAATAGCTTATTGTGTGTAAATTGAAAGGAATGTAAAATTAAACAAAAATTTGAAAAGATAGAAATTTAATTAGTTGAGGAAATAATTAATTTAAAAATAAATAAATAGGAAGTGGAAGACAATTTTTGGTAAGAGGGAAAGTTATTATGAGGGTTGTTGCAAACTGTGTATAAGGTGTCTTTTCCAAGAGCCCATTTTGGCTGGCAAGGAATTAGGTGATGAAACCACTAAATTCATCATGACATTATCCTTAAAAATAAAAAATAAAAAATGAAAGGGCTTTACGGAGTAGGGACTATAATGAAGAGCTATAGAAATATGTGCAAAATGTTTCGATCTAAGGAAAACAACACGTAGAAACATCACCCCTTTGCCACATCATGTTTGTTTCACCATGTTTAATGCTCGGATTGATCGTCAGCCTCAATACAAGGGTTTTAATATAAATCTGGGATAAATTAAGGAGGGTGGGGGAAAAAAACTTTCAGCGATTTGGGAAGGGTTTTGCAGTAGCAAGATCAACCAGAGTGCTGAAAAGCTAAATTGTTGAGCTCTACATCAAATTTCTAATCTCGAACAGCTGCATGATTATTTCCAGGTTCTTTTACTTCTTGATTCTTCTCTGTCTATTCTATTAGTGAAACAAATTTACAGAAAAAATCTTGAAAATAATTTTGAAATTGGTTATGTGAAAGATTTCTATGTAATTTTTTTTATCATGCATTGTATTTAATCAGGGTTTGAAGCTAGGAAATTACCTTATCATTTCCATGCATTCCAATCTATTCACATGTCTTCTTCTTTCCTTTAAATCCTTTGGAATACATATTTGTGTCAATGGATCTAGTTGCTCTGATTATTGTAAAAGCTCTCTCATTTCATATTTAATTTGATCCACTGGTTTTCTTGGCTTCAACCATCACCCTATATCATGCAGAGTTGAACTTAGAATCAATAACCACAAAGGTTCTTTGATTCTTTTATTCCCCTATGACCATCAAGTTTAGGCCTGTAATGTGTAGAGTAACTTCTATTTCTTCTTGCTCAGTAAATTTGATTTGCACCTAATTGAAATTTGAATTGCATGGTTTGGGTGTGCCTGTAGATGCGCTTATCTACGATCCTATAGCAGCATAATTTATATGCGTGTATTCTTGTCCAACCAAATTTTAGTTCATGTATGCACTCTGTTTCAACCGACTGTATATCGAACTCTGAACCAAGTCAATACATATTACTTGCAACTCTTATCACATGTATTTTCTTTCCAGCTAGCTTAGCATTTGATACCTTCTATCAATTTTTAGAGGTGTGAATACTAATTTTCTTTCCAATCTATGAATTCCTAATGATATCCATTGCTTACTGTATATTCTACTTGGTCTTCTTTTCCAAACGCACCATGCGTAGTTGTGTTTAGCTCTTCTTTTGGTATTGAATAGCTTTTTAACCATCTTTTGTTATTAAATTCTAACCTAAACTGGAATTTAGTTTCATCATGGTTTTAAGTGGATGAAGTGTATGATATCCTTCTATCGATATTCTCATTCCTCCATCAATACTAGCATGCTTAAGGCTAATGATGTTTATACGCATATATAGTTTTGGGCCTCCCTTTTTCCCATGTGCATGGTTGCCTAGGTACAGTTGCAGTCTCTCAACATTCTTTGTCTAATGCACATCTGTAGTTTGCTGCTTATACCCTAACTAGTGTCTGAATGGCATTGCTTTTTCTCCTTAAAATTTTTCTTCTTTGTAAATTGCTGCCTTGTGGATTGTTAATTCATGCATATCGGTTTATATAAAAGTGAATAAATAGCAAGTTACAGATCCATGCTCTATCCTCTATTCTTTGCTCTTGTTAGACTCATCTGAAAGTCTTGCATAGTTGTAGTAATCACCAGTATAGTTCTCCTGGTCATTTCACCGTTTTCATTGCCTTAGTTTGACTATGTGAGACTAGCTATGAATAGCCTTTTCTGAACCACACATGGCTATGACAGCCTTTCCGTTATGAGAATATGTGCCTTTAATCCTTAGAACAGGTGTTCAATTATTTTATTGAATCCTTTAACCCTTATATGTGAGTAAATTGAATTTGGAAGCAAGTCTTGTATGTATAATTTACACAATATTCCATAATAGGGAGTATTTAAACTTATATATATATCTATATATATATCTATATATATAGTTAGTTAGTTCTATATAAACGATTTCGTTGATAAGGTTAGGTATTTTCCTTACGAGCTTGTTTAATGTAATCTACAATGTATGTGTCTAAGAGTTTCGTTGTAGGTTGTTGTAGCATTCGTTTCATCCAAAATAACGTTTTAGAAGCTTAACTTGAGTTGAAACTAAGATTTTATGCATTAGAAATTTGGGGCCCTTTTAAAATGATGAGCTTTACTTGTCAGTGCATTTAAATATAAAAAGAAAGAAGAGTTTAGTCTTTATCTTGAGATGCTTCACTTTATAATGCAACTTTTAAAATAAAGTAAAATATAAATTAAGCGCTTAAAGTCTAAGAAAGAAAGGAAAGTCAACAAAGAAATCTTTAATTAAGTTATCCCTTAAATAAAGTAAACGGAGTACATTCTCATGATATTTTTTAAGGAATCTTTAAACTAAAATTAAGTTAGTATGAATAGGATTCCCTTAGATTATCTCCTTTCTAGGGAAAAGCAAATAATATCCTATGTAAGTAGGAATAGTATAATTAAATGTATATAATTCCTTTAATGCTTATAATTTTTTAAAAATTACTTTTAGGATAAATTATTTTTATGGTAAATTATATATGAAAATAAGTAAATAAACAAGTAAATAATAGGTAATTATAAATAAATTGAGATATGTATATATTGATATATGTAAGTTATGGAAATCACAAAGATGTATTGTAATTAATTAGTAAAGGATTTCTACCTTCTTAGTATTATATTGAATTGTGTAAATCAAGAAACATTGTTTCTTAGAAATATTGATATAGTGTAAAAGATAAATGAAGTTAGTGATGAATATAAAGATTACCTTTGAATTTGATGATTTATTGTTAATCATAAAACAAATGTCTCATAATCCCACCATGTCTCTATGTTCTCTTATGATTTTCAAAGGTTGTGGAAACCAGTGAATGGTCATCGTTTGGTATGAATGTGGGTATTGTTTGAATATGTAATCCTTATGTAAGTGACTATTAGGAGTCTTCTAGAGGATAAGGGAGATTCTTTTCTTGATGAGAGAATGATAAATCTTGGAGTTAATTTCCTTTTCATTGAGCACATATGTGATGCCTATTAGCCATGCACAGTATATTCACCTTGTGATTGGAGTTTGTAACTTGAAAGCGGGAAGGATATTCCTCACAATGTTGTATTGAGTATGAGATTTGTGATTGTGCAAGTGGCTTTGTGCTTGATTTTATTAGTTTCCTAGTTGTCAGTAGGGGAGTGGCTCTTAGTGGGGGTCTAACACAAAAAGGGGTGCCAGGGTAACTCACTAAGAGTTTAATCAAGTGATAATCTAATTAATTAATTAAGGGTTTGGGGTAGTTAAAACACTAATCAAGATAAGATAATGCCTCGCTCATGGCTCAAGTGCTCATATAGGCTTGAGATGAGTTGAGAAGGCCTAGAATGGAAAGACCAACTACCCGGTCCAATTGGAAGGTAAGTTGGTCCTGCACAGTTTGTATGGGGGTCTGATAGCCGATAGAGGTAGCCAGGGTAACCCAGGATGGGGGTCCGGTAGCCTACGAAGGTTACACTAGGGTAACCCATAGCAAATTATGTGATGACACTCTCTCCTACAACAACTTTGTATTCTCTTGGTTCTTATATCCCCTTGGTTTTTTTTGTGCCTCTGGAAGTGTTTAATCTAATTTGTTGATGTTCCTTACTTGTTCATCTTTGTCATGTCAATCCCTATGTTGTCTTATACCTTTGTCCATTTGTGATGTATAGTCATAGTTGTTGAACTACTTTTTCTTGTATGTCATGTTAGCCTTATGCATGTCTTTTGTCCATCATTTGTCAGTGATGGTGGGAACCTTTGTTATCTCCTAGCACGAGGGGTGGGCCTTTGGGTACCACGCAGTTGGGTGCAACATGCTTTGTTGTCCATTGGGTTCCCTTCTCTTGTATGTGTCATGAAAATTTCACTTGTTTTGAGGACTTTTGCATTGTATTAGGCCTTGGAAATTGTTATACTTGTATTTGAATTGTACCACATGATGCATCATGTTCCATGTTGAAGTATGATCCTCACATGTAAACAAGAAGATATCTTTATTCAAAATGTAATTGTAATGGTGTATCTGATAAGTACACTATTATGTAATGGACATGAGGTAGTTGGTAATGTATTTGTAATTAAATAATTTGATTCAATTTAATCCCATGTATACATGTAATGGTTGCATTTCTTTGATTGTTTAAATAAATGGAATGTTTAGATGCAATTTTCATATTGATATTAGAACATGTTAAAGGTAATGAATTTTAAATTTCTTGCTAGTTAGCATTTGGGTATTAGTAGCGTAGTTGCAAACCCTAGAGGATTTAGTATCAGAAACTAGTAGTTGATATTCTCTTGCATACATGTGAATGTTGCATTTTAAAAAATTATATAAAAAAATTGTTCCATTTTAGGTGATAGTGTTTTGTCCTCTAGGGTTTTGTGGCGGGGCGTTACAAGATAGGTGGCTAATGATTTTTCAATTATTTTATTGGATTTTTATGTTATTTGAATTATGAAACATGTGTGAATGCAATGGTTTTATTTTTATATGAACAAGATTTACTTAGATGGATTAATGTGTGCATCGAGTGTGTAGGTACACTTTCCATCACCAGTAGAAATTGGAGGTGACCCTTGGGAACCCTAAGTAATTTAACTAGTGAACCCAAACTATAGTCCAATTGGAGGGACTATAGTTTCATTCTGTGATGTATTTTATTCATGATGTTAATTGTGAATTTTTGTAAATTTATTTTTATTGTCATTCCGGTCCATCTAGGAGGTGAGTTGTCCATTCAAGTGGGAAAAATCGGATTTAAACTTTTAGGCACTTTTTGGGGATTCAAAAGTGATATTTTTTAAGTGTTTTAATGGGTTTAAGCTCCCTAGGGCAGGTAGCTATGGGTTATGTACCTTTTAGCTCAAAATATCAGGTCAATCTCAAGATTGGACACTCTTTTTTATGCCTTAAAGAGGTTTGACGAAAAATAAGGTTTTGGGAAGTGGGATGGGGAATAGTTTCTTTCCATCCCCACTTCTCCAAGATGCCTTGAAAGGCTGCCAAATTCTCACACATGTGTGAGAACACATGGGTGAGTGTGCCCAGGAGAGTGAATGGGAGGTTGACAAATTTCATCTCCCTATTCAAAGGAGTTCAAACTTCAGTTCCTATAAAACAAACTCAAAACAAGGGTTATGGGATTTTTTTGCATTCTTAATTTTGGTTGAATTTTGGGGGTGGAGGAGTTTGAAGAAAAGGTTGGAAGAAGAGTTGTGTGGAACCTCAACCAATCCTTCCCTAAGCTTGGTTTTGAGATAGATTCACCATTCTTTATGTTTCTCCATGTTTTTATTTGAAATATTGCATGTGTGTGTAAAAATTTGCTTGGTATTTTATCTCTTGTGTTTTGCTTGTATACTTATTTGAAAATGTTTTTGGTGCTTGTTTTCTTGTGTTGTTGAATGTGGTTGATGTGATGGGAAAAGGGTTGTATAGGGATAGGCTCACCCAAAATTTGGGAAAAGCATCACTCATTGGGGATGGTATGGAGTAGGAACCTCCATGGGGAAGTTTAATCCCTCCTTAAGAGGAGAGTCTCAAAAATGGTATGAGTACCCATAAGTAATTATGAAATGGTAGAAATGGTTTTGGTGGTATGGGTTTTGGAGAAAGAGAAGATATTAAAAAGGGGCTGGATGTGAAATGATAAGAGTATGATATTGACTTGTTGTTATTATTATAAGTCCCCACATGGAGTGTGTAGTCCACCCTCCATTCCTCACATTGGATTCTTGATGGAATCCTAAAGTTAAGTGAAAATCCCTTGGGTGGGTGTGAAAATAATCTTGTGTGTATCATGTGTGTGAAAATATTGTTTTTCTTGGTTTTGTTTGTATCTAGTTCCCTCGGTTGCCTCCTAGCTCGGGGGTGGTTGGTTTTCCAACCAAAGGTTGGGAGGTGAGCACTACCTTGGCTATGGAAAATATGTTTGTGCTTTGTGTAGGTTCAAGAAGATATGAGGATCTTACAAGCTTTCAAAAGGTTTATTTTTTGTTATATCACTATGTCTATGAGGTGAAGATAGCCTCACTAAAATGTAACTACCTTTATTGGTAGGGGTGGAAGAAAATTGTATACATATGAAAGTGGTGTATATTTAGCATGACCCTGTAACTCTTTACATAGAAGTTAAAAAAAGAGAAAAAAAAATACTTTTTAAATATAAGTTTCACTATTCTTTTATTTAAGTGATTAGGTATCTCAGTTTTGAAAATTTAAAGGTTAGTATTAAAATAAAGTCATTTCATTCATTTTCTTCAAGAAGAACACTATATTCTAAAGAAAAACATAAAGTGTGTATTTTGGGAGGGGGATATAATGTTCAGATGTAGAAGTTTATAGTTATGTATTTTGTTATCAGAAATAAGGTGAGTTGAATATAGATTTGAGAATTATTTTCTTTTGAAATATATATATAGTTTTTCGTTACTTTGTATTGTCATATCTAATTAAATTGTGTAAGGAGGAGGAGGTAAAATCAGTATCTATTGCACGAGAAAGGAAAGAAAGGAAAGAATAGATAGTTTAGAAAAATGTTATCTTATTACTATAAAAACAAAGGAAAAGCAAAGAACAAATAGTTTAGGAGGAGGTAGTTTATCTCTCTTATATGTAATATAGAGAGGCATGATGTTTTGCATCTCCCCTCTAAGTTTACCAAGTGTAAGGTGAATAAAATATGCTTGAAATGTATCAAGAGATAGTTAAATAGGCATTCGGTTAGTAACAATTGTTTATTTGTTACTTTGATCTTTTTTTAAGGTTATCTATGTTGTTTAAGCCATAAGGAAAGTAAGAAGGATTTTTCCTATGAATATACCTAGAGGTAGTCATTCATAGTAGAGAATGCTTAAATAATAGGGAAAATCAAAAGGTTTAAATACAACAATGAGAAATCTATGCAATGTTTTATAATCTTGAAACTCTTTGGGACTGTTTGCGAGAAAAATAGGGAAACACATATCTATTCCTATGGATAGGTCAAGAGTTCTAGAACAACAATGACACCAAAATTTAAGACTATTTCTAATATAGGTGGGAAAAATCATATAGGTATCTTTATATAAGGTTATAGTGTTGTTGGTGTATTTTGAAGAGAAATCAATCCCAATTTATATAACTAAGGATCTGGAGATTACATCATACCTAGACTAAATGGGTATGTGTAGGATCATCATGGAAAAAATAGGCCCTTAACTGGCAAAAAAATTAGAAAAATCAGACTTAGGCAACTTGATGTAAGAATTTGAATAAGTTATGTATGTTATTTCAAAAATATGTAAGAATAGAACTTGTAGAAAATTGAACGTAGTTTCTAAAACACTAGGTTTTTTTTTTTTTTTTTAAATCTATTTTGTGAAATTGTGAAATTTCAATGCAATGGTACTTAACTTTCAAGGGAAAAATAAGAAGTAGGTGTCTGTTTGACCACCCTAACCATAATAAAATGATAATATTTTTTTATAATATTTTAGATATAAGTAGATGACTCATGCCCCGATGTGATGCATATTTTTTTGTAATTTATTTCCAAGTAAATAATTAATTATGAATTTTTAATTACAACTTTTTAAAAAATATAAAAACTTGTATGTCTAACAAGCTTAACTTGGTCAAAACTTCATGAAATTCAATTTTTCTTTTTTTAATCCTATAATATGTGAAACATAGGATGTGGTGCATTTTTTGGATTAAAAAAAGTTATACCATTTGAAAGCTATAGATGTTTTTCAATTAGCCTATCAATTAGGACTTTAGTCATAATTTCAATAAAAAATAAATAATAATTACTTATTAAATTCAAAGTAAATCATAATTTATATTGATGGAAAGATGAGAATCTCCTTTAATAACCCTTTCAATTTCATCAATTTTGGGTAGAAAAATAGTCGTCAGCCACATACCCATCATATTGCCACTTTTTGGCCCATCATGATCCTGCACATACCCAAATATAACTGTACACTTATCAATATTTATATCACTGCATGTAATATTGCTTCAAATTCTATTTCTTTTCTCTTAATAATAATGATCTAAACATTTTCCTAAATAGTAACATGTATTTGTGATGAAACGTATGCATCAAGGGTGTGCCCAAACTGAATGGGAGGTAAGATCATTTCAATCACCATGGTAAGGGGGGAGCTTTTAAACTCCTTTTAGTCTATCACAACCACATTTTAACTCTTATTTAGTGATACATAAGCCTATGGTCTCCAATGTGCAATATGCAAATGGGAAGATTCAACTGTAGATATTATGCTCTAATCGATGGGTAGAAAAAGATAGTTAAATAAACAAATAAATAATAAGAACAATACATGTGCTAGCATTGTGAACCTTATCCCTAAGTTTGTTTTGTAGTCACAACCATATGCATGGTCCTCCATGAGGTTCGATTAGGACATCCATTAGAGATTGCAACGTCTCTAATTTATTTGCAAACTATCACCTTGCTTGGGCATTTAAATAGATGCAAAAAGATGAGCAGTATATAGGGTTGTCAATAAGTGCTTTGAGTAAATTTGTAATTGGCAGTCGAATAGACTTTGGTTGTGTAATCAACTGTTCTCCTAAATCAATGAGTAGAGTTGTGACCTCACATGACCTTAGATCTAAGTACTAGGAAACCTATGCATCAGTGAGAGTGTGGTTTGTGGGCACAGTCACAGGGTATAAATAATGAGTCTGTAGTGTAGTGTGCTCATGTTTATTATTGGAAGTTGAGAATATTTGTATCTAAATGAAGCATTGTGTAATTTCATCCTTTCTACATATCTCTACAATGGTCTTGTGTTTAAATGAACTAAAGAATTGAGTTGATATACGTTGCTTTTTGGTCACTTCATGTGCAGCAAGAACCTTGTATCAAACAAAACAAGGAGTTTGTATTATAGGATTATTTAGAATTAACTAACCTGTCTCTTGAAGGCTACCTATCTTGATTAGTTGGTGTCACTTGGGATCTGTGGACTAAAACAATCTATCTGTAATCTATCCTCTAGTCATTTTGATATGTGAAACTTGCCTTGGAACCTTATTCAGTTTATTTCTTGGTTTACACATCTTCTCGCTAACGTCATTCTCCTTTCAACACTTTAACTTCATGTGACCTATGCTGGTTCTTTGGTATCATGGTTGCTCAAAATCAGATTTCAATCATAGCATTGAACACAATCATTAGTGGAAAAAAAGGTTCCCCTCCTCGGGTATTTTCTTATCACACAAGAGTTAACAACTTTGGCAAAAATATATAAATCATCATTAAAGATTATGTATAATGTATTCAGGTATTCATGCATCATTGTAGTTAACATCAAAATAAATGAATACATTTTTTTTCTAATTTATTGTCTCATGTGTGGCATTAGAAAGAAAATCCATACGAGGGCCCATTGGCTACCACCACGTGAATACACTTTGTATTCAAGGGTCATCGTAATAAATTCCCAATTATAATACTCACCCCCCCTTAAAATAAAGTGAGGGGAATATATCCCTATACCTTTACCAAATATTATACTACTTTAAATAAGATTTTATTTAGGGATATAGACCCATGTAAATTCTAAGAATTCTTTAAAAGATGTTATCTCTTTATTTAAATTCCTCCTTTCTATTAGGAAAATTAATAATATGTATTTGTAAGGAAATAAACTAATATATTCTTTATATTCATAACCTTTAAATTTATTCTTAAAATGTGTATATATAGATATAATATTATTTTTAATAAAATTAAAATAACAATAATAATAAATAAATAAAAATGAAATATTAATAATTAGTTAGTAAATTATAAATATTTTATCCACTTTCATTTTTTGAAGTGCAAGGTAAAGTGTTAAATGTGAATGGCATCAATATCATCAGGATGGCTAAAGGGGAGTAGGGCTATCAAGTTAAAAAATGTTTTGTCAATTAATCCTTAGGATTAATAGTAAATCAAGTTGATGATATTCATATGTTTTCCCATGAGTGAACCAGAACCATGGGGGTCTATCAAGGACACTAACTTTTATGCAAAAGTGAGCATCAAATTTTGAATGATAGTTAGAGTCTAGTAAACCCTTTGGTTGGAGCCAACCCAAATTAGTTTTTGTACCCTTACCCCGCTCTTGAGTGCTATGACGGTGATAATGTTCTATGAGCAACCTCACTGATGCATGTTGTAAGTGTCCTGCACATGTATGGTTGTTAATGCTAGTATTTTGTAACTTAGTTTCAATAAAATAAAAAAAAGATAGTTGTGGTTTTTCCCTTCATGCAGCTTTTATGGCATTACAAGAAGAAAGTATTAAATGAATTAATTAAATAGATAATAATATCCATTTAATTAATAGAAAAAAATAGGATGATTATGAGGACAAATTTTGAGTGTCTACATATGGATAAAAGGATGCACTATTCTCAAGGTTGTGTAAGGAGTCTTGTATGAATTATTGCATGCTATATTCATGTTGACCTAAGATATCCACCTCATAAGGAAATTCAGGAGGAGGTGATTCTTCATTAATAGCCTCAATTGCATTAGGGTCTTCACCAAACACACAACTTGAAACATCTACCTAAGATATTAAGGTTTTTCATATATTACCCATGCACATGTCCGTGATGATTTTTTATGAATAGTTTCTTATTTTGTAATGCAACATACTAAAAAATGATATCTTTTTAGTGCCAATTTAGATTTTTAAACAATGCACTCAATTTGACCATTTAAACCTAATTCAAAAGATGATATATTTTTCTAATTTCTAAAATTGAAACCCATATTTTAATAGCATATCAAAATGAAGAAAAATGATAAAAATCATTGGCCAAAATTTTGAAATAGCGCATGCAAAACGATAGATTCATTCTAGGTAAAATGGGTCTTAGCAGAAGGGTTACAAAAATTTCAATTTGAGTATGAAGTTCAATTCCAGAGTTTCCTATTTTAGACTATAAACTATAGATTCAGTGGCTTATTTTTCTAGATTTTTATGTCTAAATAAAAGTGAAATAAATGAAAAAAGGTGAACAACATGAAACTATTTGAAATACAATTTTGACTCAATTTTTGAATATGAATGATTGAACATACACTAATATGCATTTCCTATGCAAAATTAATGTAATTTTATGTAAATTTTTTTTTTTTTTAGATTTTAAAGGATGCAAAATGTAAACATAAAACCCTAAATGAGATGGAAACTAATACAATGTTAACAACCCTAAATGAGATGAAAATTTAATGCAATTCACTACAAACTAATCCAAATCCTAGATCTATAGTTTAAATGAACTCTAATTTTAGATTTTTTGATGTACAATATTGGGTTCACTAAAATGAAACATCTAAAAATGGGGTGTAGCAATATTGGAATGGGGGTATGATGCACCTATCTTCCTTATTTAATTAGGAAAAAGAGATCCTCTAGGGTAATATTTACTTTCAACCCTTAGGTGAGTCAACCTTGATGGAGATCTTGCTATTTTTCTTATGATCTAAGATGGGGTAAATCAGCCTGAAATGCACTTTTTCAGAGATAAATGTAAAATACAAAATGAATGCAACTATGCAATGAAATACATGAAACCTATAAATTAAACATTAATCTAACACAACCTAGAAACTTTTAGCAGATTTGAGAAGGGTGTGATTTTATGCACCTATCACAAAAAGGTTGTGTTCAATGTCCTCTTGGGAATCATTTTCCTATGGTGAATGGGTCTTGCTAGAGGGGTTGAACTTATCCTGTCATAGTCATCTGGTCCAATGTCTACACACTCAATTCCTCTAAGTTTCACAATTAGAAATTCAAAAATAAATTTTGAAAGTGAGTTTTTGTGGCTTGACGACAATATTGAAAAATTTGCAACTTTAACAACTTTTACAATTTTTCTCTTTCGATAGATCTTCAATCCTTCTTCAACCTAAACTATGAAAAACACACAAAAGTGAATTTATTTTGGTTTTTCCCTGAATGTGGTTTTCCTTGGTCAAGCCCCATTTTGGTAATTAAACCTTCAAATTAAACAATGAAACATGAAAATGAATGATGAATGAATACATGTTATGTTACAACTTAGCAAAACATTGAATGGAGCTCCATGAAGGAATGAAAATTAGTGCATCTCTCCAAGGTCTTGATCTTCAATGAAATAGCTTTATTGATGATGTGATCTTGATGCTTAAATCTTGACTTGAATTCTTGAAACCTACATCATAATGTTAGCTCCAAGAACATGCATGGTGCTTGATAACTTTGACATGATGATTGAGATCTTGAATGCTAATTTTTTTTTTTTTGAGAAATCTACTCTGGAACAATTTTTACAATAATCTTATCTCTTGAATTTGATCTCTTGAAATTCAAGCTTGCTTCTAGGTTTTGAAATGATAAAAAGAGCTTACTTTTATAGACACTTTCTTAATTTACTAAAAATTAAACATTAGAAGATGACATTTGAATTTAAATTTGGGATCATAAAAAGCCTCCAAAAACATATTTAAAATTTAAATTAAGAAACTAATGGGGACCCATTCACCCAAGAGCGAATGGGTCCTGACTTAAATTACTAGGAACTATTCATTTTAGGTGTTAAAAATGATAATTTCATTAATTAAATCATGATTCCCCTTTTGAAAATTGCCATTAAATAGTATTTTAGATGCATAATTGAGTGAATTATGGGATTAATTAAGTCCAATTTAATTAATGGACCCAAATATAGTGTGAAATGTAAAGTGTAAGGAAGGTAATGTAGCGAAACAACTTCCTACACTAATATTGAGAGAAGAATAATTCAAACCTTTTATAGATATTTAACAATTACAAAAAAATTAAATGAAAATAATCACAAATATCATGAATACCACAACAAAATGATTTACAAGGGGAAAACCCTTTTGGGAGAAAAACCCATAACTCAAAAAGTCACCCAATATATTATTCAGAAATCACAAAGATTACAATATACTTGTAGAGCAAGCTTCTCACAGGAGTATCACCACTCAGAGATCTAGAGGCAACATGACCACTATCAAACTCTTAGAATAAATCTCAATACATAGTCATAATGCAATGCACTCATAAAATAGGGTTTCCTTCTTGGGAAATTGAAGCTAATAAAATATTAGTCATCATATATGAGACATAATGATGAATGGTCCATATTTACAATATTAACGTGTATATAAAATTTGGCCTCCTGGGGCATTGGCCCCAAGCCCTTCTTAGGGCATGTTGCCCCTTGGACCCCCTACTAGGGGAACGATCCCCCTAACACCCCCCATCGTCATCGTTGAATAAATAGTAACTTATGTATCAAAAATACTATGTAATTGCAAGGTTGAGACAAATTTTATCAACAAATCTCCCACTAGTCAAACACCTTGCAAGGATAATAGAAGGGTGTCATCATCATCTCTTAATTACTAAGGGATGAAAGGAACATAGTCTTGGAGAACCATCTGAACTTCTCTTTGCTCATACGCTTAGTTAAATAATTAACAACATTCATTAAAGTATCTACCTTAACTAGCTTCACCTTGCCATCTTCGACCATATCTCTAATAAAATGATACTATACATCAATGTGCTTGGTCCTATCATGAAATTCCAAGTTCTTGGCTAGACATATTACACTTCAACTATCATAATAAATTGTTAGTGGACCTTGTTTTATTCGAATATCTAAACATAGTCTCTTAAGCTAAATGGCTTCTTTACAATCACTAGTAGCTACTATATTGATGCAGGAGCATCCTTGGGTCATAGCAATCTTGCATCACCCAAAAATATTTTCATTCCAGTTTGTCTTTGTTTTAGTTTTTGTTCAATTTAGGTTGGTAGATCCAATGATTCTTCATATTTTCTCGCTAGACCTTTCGGATCTATGTTTACATCATGGACATGTTTATTTTCCTTATTCTAAATTTTGAATGTAATTGGTTCATTTTCTAGCAAGTTATCTCTTTTGGATTATTTGGTAGTTTCTTGAACCAACACCGAAATAATGTTTTTATCTAACGACTAGTTTGATCACTTATGGATAATTTATGTATTTTGTGGATCTTATTGGTGTGATTTAAATTGTTCTATGGGGTGTCCCCGACCTTGATTTAGGTCAACACTTCATCCTTTGCATGTATCGAGGAGTAATTCAAATTGGGGGCTAACCTATTCATGTGCACACTATAGTTTCTTTCTTTGGAGAATGTAATGATATTTGGGCCGACATGGATGTTTCTAGATTTATGGATGTGTATAAATAATTGTAGTTGATCATTAGAAGGGGTAGTAGGAAAAATTGGAGTTAGAGATTAGAGAAAGAAATAATTTCTCTGTAGGATTTTTTCTCATTTTGAAGAGCATGTAGGAAGATGGTATTATGAGCATGTTGTAATCAGGACCGCGAATCGAATCTATAAGCCCGGATGTTGCTAGCTGTTTGTAATTGAATTATCTAATAATAAGAATTTTTGCATCGGTATTTTCTTCCAATTTTCATGTTGCTTCCATTGTGTGATTCCTACTACATGCTTTGAACTGTTCTCTTTGAGGACTCTCCAACTGTGGATGCATTAGATTGTATTAGAGTGGATGGTTGCGAACATACAAATCTTGAGATGAGAGCCGGTTACGAACCTTCAGTGGGTTTCCATCCTAGTGTTATTCCTTGGGTGAATCAATCACCAATTTGAGGTAGGTTGTAAGTGTGTTCAATAGATTTCTGAGAGAGATGCAATTGAAACCTTACAATTGGGTCATCAAGTTGAGGCAGTTGCACTGAGCAAGGGGAGAGATGCCACTGAGAAGGATGAACCCTAGAAGAATGGAGTAGATGATGGAAGATTTTAAAAATGAGATGAGGAATGAGATCCATAACCTCTTGTGTGGTCTAAGAAGAAACCCTCAACTGGAGGATGAGTATGAAGAGGCTAAAGGGCCAATGGATGAGGGAGAAGAGAAATTGTTGAGAGTAGTGGAACAAGTAATTTCAAGTCATAGAGTGGAGGTTTCTAATTTCTTAGGTACTTTAAATCCAGAAGACTTGGTAGACTAGATAGGAGAGTTGGAAGACTATTTTGAGCTTGAGGATATTAGAGACCTATTGAGGGTTAGGTTGGAAGAAAATAAGTTAAAAAGACATGTTGCTTTATGGTGGAAAGAGTTGTAGAAGGAAAAATTGGATAATGGTGAAACAAGGATCACTTGGTGGAGATAGATGGTTGCAAGGTTGAAGGCTAAGTTTATTCCAAAAGACTACAAGTTTGAACTGTTTAAGAAGTTGTAGAACCTAAAGTAGAAGGATATGAGTGTGAAAGAATATACTGAGGAATTTTACAAGATGACAATTAGGTCTGGGCACCGAGAGATGACTAGGAAGAAAGTCGCAAGGTATATAAATGGCCTTAGATTTAACATTCATGATGAGATGATTATGTTGAGGATTTCCATAGTTGAAGATGCCTACTAGTATTCTCTAAAGGTAGAAGACAAAGTAAAGAAAAGATAACAAAATAATCCTAGAGGGAGAGAGAAGCAAATAAGCAGTAGCAAGGAGAAGCAGAAAAGTGAAGAAGAATCAAGACCTAAGTGGAGTAAAGAATCAGAATAGAGAATACAAAGGAGAGGAAATGGCAGCAAGTAGTTCTTGGGTAAATGTTTTAAGTGTGGAGAAATTGGACATTGATCTTTTGAATGTCCTGAGGGATCAAGTAAAGGAACTAGCAAGAAGAATTGTGTGAAATATGAAGAACAAGTGGTCAAAGATGGGATAGAACCAAATTAGGGAGAATCTCTTATGCTTAGGATAGTCTTGATGAGGTAGAGTAGGGAAAAGGTTGTCACTTCACAGAGGAAGAATCTTTTTCAGACTGTGTGCAAATTAGGAGGTAAGTGTTGTAAATTTATTGTGGATACTAGAAGTATTGATAACTTGGTGTCTAAGGAGATGGTGGAGAAACTTGGTTTGAAGAGGATTCCACATCCTTGTCCTTATATTATAAGTTGGTTACAAGAGGGTCATGTAAAGGAGGTGAAAGAGAAGTGTTGGGTGAACTTTAATATTGGCCCCTTTAGAGATAAAGTTTTCTATTATGTTATGTCTATGAGTTCTTGTCATGTTTTGTTGGGTAGACCTTGGCAGTTTAATAGAGGAGCTATATATGATTGCAAAAGGAATCTAATCACTGTAGAGAAGGATGGATAGAAGTTTACTTTGGCTTCCTTGAAGAATAATAAGGGGAACGTGAGGAACTCGAGTCTTGTGAAGAGTTGTAGAGTTGAGAAGATAGATGCAGATGTTACATTAGAGCATGGCATGGATTTAAAGAAGAACCTTGTGGCTAAATCAGAAGGTAAGATGAAACTAGCAGAATCTAAAGGTAGAATTGTGTGGCAGAAGACTTGGGTTATAGATAAAAGGGCAGATAAGGTGAAGTCTTGTAGAAGAGATAGATTAGATGGCAGGAAGAAGGTGAGTGGTGGTAAATATCCCTTACTACCTTTTGCAGGTATGAGGTAGGGAAGGGAAGGTAAAGAGAAGAATAAGTTGTAGCATCAAGAATGAGCATGGGATCTACATCTCGAACCTAGTATGATGTTCATGAGTTCCTCTCATGGAACATCTTTTCTCACCAAGGGTATCTGATGCAGGAGCGTCCTTGGTTTGTGGCAATCTGATGTAGGAGGAAAAGAAGTACAAATAGAAAAGATATTTGGATTAAGAATGAGCATGGGATCTACATCTTGAACCTAGTATGATGTTCATGAGTTCCTCTCATGGAACATATTTTCTCACCAAGGGTGTCTGATGCAGGAGCATCCTTGGTTCGTGGCAATCTTGCATCACCCAAAAATATTTTCATTCTAGTTTATGTTTGTTTTAGTTTTTGTTCAGTTCAGGTTGGTAGATCTGGTGATTCTTCATGTTTTCTCACTAGAACTTGTGGATCTATGTTTACATCTTGGACATTTTCATTTTCCTTATTCCAAATTTTGAACGTGATTGGTTCATTTTCTGGCATGTTATTGCTTCTAGATTATGTGGCAGTTTCTTGAACCAACAACAAAATAATCTTTGTATCTAACGACTAGTTTGATCGCTTATGGATCATTTTTGTATCTTTTGGATCTTATTGGTGCAATTCAAATTGCTCTATGGGGTGTCCTTGACCTTAGTTTAGGTCTACACTTCATCCTTTGCATGTACTGAGGAGTAATTCAAATTGGAGGCTGACATATTCATGCATATGCTATATTTTCTTTTTTTGGAGAATGTAATGATCTTTGGGCTGACATGGATGTTTCCATATTTGTGGATGTGTATAAAGCATTGTAATTGATCATTAGAAGGGGTAGTAGGAAAAAGTAGAGTTAGAGATTAGAGAAAGAAATAATTTCTCTAAAGGATTTTCGCTCAGTTTGAGGAGCATGTAAGAAAATGGTATTATGAGCATGTTGTAATTAGGCCTACGAGCCAAATATGTAAGCCTGTATGTTATCGGCTATTTTTAATTGAATTCTTTGATAATAAGAATGTTTACATTGGTATTTGCTTCCAATTTCCATGTTGCTTCCGTTGTGTGATTCTTGTTCGATGGTTTGGACTGTTCTCTTTGAGGACTATCTAATTGTGGCTACATTACATATACTATAATTAAGAATTGGAAATAGAAACCATAGAGAAATACTTACTCATCTTACTAATTACACCACCAAGTAAAGTAAACACATAATCACTAGTGGATTTTTTGCTATCAACATCACCTACCCAGTTTGAATCCACGTAAGAATGAATATAAAGGGAAATCTCATATTCAGTCGTATGACTATGATAACATAAGGAATAATCTAAGGTACCACACAAATATTTGAAGACTCTTTTAATTGCATCCCAATGAACTCTACTAGGATTAGACATATATCTAGAAAGAACTCCCACTGCTTGGGAAATGTCTAGTCTAGTGCAAACCATAACATACATAAAGTTCCAACTACACTCTCGTAAGGAACTCTACTCATCTCTTATGGAAATGTTGGACAATCTGAAATAGATAAATTTTTTCCAATTGAAACAAGAACAAACAATGGTCTATAAGCCTGGATATCAAACCTCGGTAAAATTGAGTTGACATACTTACATTGTGATATTGCTATCAGGATTCAACCGTGTAGTTTCGAGTCAAACTCATTGACCCATGTTTCCTGATAGCAATATCATAATTTGACACGCTGTGGAAAAATACCTCCTACTTATACTTACATTGTCTAAGCCATAGCTTTCTATTCACGTTATCTCTTTTACTTTCCATCCCAAGAATTTATTTAGATCTTTTATTTCAAATTTAGCAGCAAGTTGAGATTTCATTTCCAAAATCATACCTTTCCTTTTACCAAAAAATAACATATCATCAACATATAATGCAATAAATAGGAAACAATCACCATTAGTTTTATAATAAAAACAATGATCTGATGTAGAACACTCAAATACCAAACACAACACATATGTATCAAATTTATGGAACCACATCCTAGGACTCTGATTTAGGTGATACAAATACTTCTTTAAATTTCAAACCAATTTACTTTTACATTTCACTAGACATAGTGCTTTGGCTATGTCTTATAAATATCCTCCTCCAAGTCACCATGAAGGAAAGCAGTTTTCACATCCATTTTCTGAATCTCTAAATCATAAGTAGCATAAACAAAAAGAAAAAATTTAATGGATGTCATTTTTGAACCAAGATAAAATATCTCACCATAATCAACACCCTCAACTTGATGGTGACCTTTTGCAACCAACCTTGCTTTGTATTTCTTAGTGCTTCCATCTAAACCAATCTTTTTCTTTGAACACCCATTTACAACCAACATGTTTTTTTCCTTCAAGCAATGGTACAAAATCCCATGTATCATTCTTTTTTGAAGATGTCATTTCTTCATTCATAGAAATCTTACAGTATTCTACATCATTCATACCTAATACATCTTCTACTAATTTGGGTTCATCCATGTTAGTATTCAAAGCAAAAATACATCTTGAATCATCAGTTGAATAGCTTTTAAATGGTTATCTATGCCTTGTATACCTACAAAGAAGCTCAGTGAGAGGTTCTTCCTCCTCTTATGAAGATTTAGAGCTAGATGAGCTCTTCTGAACTTTCTCTCCATCCATGGGCATTGATTCAACTTTCTCAGGTGTAGAAGGGAATTGAATCACATCTTTCTATTTACTTTGTTATGGCTGCAATGTAACAGAAGAATGCTTAGTTTCTCTAAAAATAACACTTCTACAATGTATTACCTTCTATGCAATAGGATCCAATTTAGCTTGTAACATTTCACACCATAAATGTATCCAATTAAGATACATTTCATAGCCTTGTTCTCCAACTTTTTTTCACTTCTACTTTTCAACATGTGCATGTGCCTCACAACCAAAAAATATAATTTTTTTAATGAAGACATGCAACATGACCATGCCTCTATAGGTGTCTTATCAATGTGAGCTAATGTAGGAGATATTTCAATCAGGTAACAAACAATGGTAACAACTTCAGCCCAAAACCTTTGTTCTAGACCAAAACCACTCAACATACTCCTAGCCTTCTCCATCACTATCCTATTCATTCTTTGTGAAAGCCCATTCTATTGTGGAGAATATGAAGTTTCTTTTTTATATGAATACCGCAATCTTTATAGAATCTATCAAAATCATTAGAGCAAAATTCATCACCATTATCAATCCTTAAACATTTTATTTTCTTTCTAGTCTGCAGCTCAACCATTGCTTCAAATTCTTTAAATCAACTAAAAAACTTAAGATTTACTCTTTACAAAACATATCCATGTCCTTCTACTATAACCATCAATAAATGAAATATAAGATTTGGATTCCCCAATTGAAGGAATATCTATAGGACCAAACACATTAGAATGAAGAAGATCCAAAACACCACAAGATTGATGAGAACTCAAGCAAAACTAAGCACAATTTTGTTTTCCATAAATATAATGCTCACAAGTTTTTTTTCAAGATTACAATCAGAAATTTTTTTAAATTGGTTTTTATTTTTCAAGGTTCTTAGACCCTTTTCTCCAATGTGGAAAAGTCTCTAGTGCCATAACATAGTTTTCTCTACAGGTAAATTTTACCTAATTTCACTAATACCTCAATCATGTAGAGGTTTCTAATTTTCAAACAAAGAATAAGGTACAATTTATTTCTACTACATTACATTCATGTGAATAAACAAAACTAGGAGATTACATTACCAGACCATATTCATGCAGATGCATATAACATGGGAGAAGATTGCATAATCTTTTCAAGAAAAGTAATTTTTATTGATGATGTAAACAAATAATGTCACACACAAGCCGCGATACTAACTCTTCTAATGTAGATAAAAGAAAAAAAATGCATTTGCAGATTAAGAAATGCAAATATAAGGAAGGGTGACCCGTCATTTCCTGAATGATGAGTCTTGGTCTTGGTTGAGTTGCCTTGCATCATCTTTGTTTCTTTCGCTTGTTTTGCATCCATTTGTTGCTCCTTGCTACTCTTAGTTGCCTACATCTGAGAGAGAGAGTGATGTTAGAGCAATAAAAGGTCAAAAATTAGTAAATGCACAAACATCTGAAAACATATATTTTGACCTTAATTTTCATTAAAACAACTTGCATATCACAAATTTCTAAGAAAACAACAAGAATGATCAAACACATCTATCATATTCACATATTTTCTAACACGTTTGCTTCCTGTGCAGGTATAGGAAAAATAATGTTACTATTTTGTTTTATCTAATTGCATCATGTGGGATAAAATGTGGCTTCCACAAGGGTTGAGCCTAGCATTGCTATAGTTGCCTCGATTAGATACTTATCATTCATAATAGTGAATTATTGAATTCACTATTACAAACAATCAATATTTGTTCAATACAACTAAGGTATATTGGTATTCCTTATAATAAAAGAGAAAAATGTCTTATGTAGATACAACAAGACATGAAGGAACAATCATAATGCCACTAAAGCATTATTGAGAACCATTCAAATATAGTGACATTGATCATAGCATACAAGGGTATGCACAGGATCATGATGGGCCAAAAAGTGGCAATTGATGGGTATGTGGCTGGCGACTTTATTTTTACCAAAAATAGATGAAACAAAAAGGGTTTTAAAAGGAGATTATCAGCTTTCCACCAATATAAATTATGCTTTACTTTGAATTTAATAAGTAATTATTATTCATTTTCTATTCAAATTACGACCAAAGTCCTGATTGATAGACTAATTAAAAAACATCTATAGCTTTCAAGCGGTATCACATTTTTTGAATCCAAAACATGAATCACATTATATGCTTCGCCTACTATAGGATTAAAAAAAGAAAATTTTAATTTCATGAAGTTTTGACCAAGTTAAGGTGGTCATACATACGAGTTTTTTATATTTTTTAAAAGTTGTAATAAAAAATTCATAATTAATTGTTTACTTGGAAAAAAATTACAAAAAAAATATGAATCACATCGGGACATGAGTCCTCTACTTATATCTGAAATCTTATAAAAAAAAAAAAATCATTTTATTGTGGTTAGGGTGGTCAAACAGACACCTACTTCTTATTTTTTCCCTGAAATTTAAGTACTACTGGATTGAAATTTCAAATTTTCAACAAATAGAGTTTTTTAAAAAAAAAACTAGTAGTTTAGAAACTACATTCAATTTGCTACAAATTCTATTCTTACATATTTTTAAAATAATATACATAAATTATTCAAATTTTTACGTTAAGTTGCCTAAGTCTGATTTTGACTAAGTACAAGTTTTGATAGTGGAAGTATTAGATGATGAAATGAATCCTTTAATGAAAATCTTGATGAGTTTGACACTTTTTCTTGCATGGTTATTGCAGTGACCTGTAGTGATAAGGAAAAATAAATATTAAGTATTTTACCATATGTCCAACTTAAGGTATCAAATGAAGTTCAAGGTTTGGATGAACTAGTGCATTCTCAGTCACATCACTTGGCATACATTAGTAGAATTTGCAACAGTACACATTAAAAGGATGAATGAAAATTATGAATGGCAATAGTCTTCAAGGAAAATATTACATCCCTAGTGAAATCCCCAAAGGACAGCTACATTGATACGAGTAGTCACAATCAACACAGTGGTTTTTATGAAGGTCGTTGTAGAAGATAATGAACAATAGTTAAAACTATGATTGACATTTTCCACATACAGTAGTTCATGAAGGAACAACACAAAGTGAAAACTTATGGTAGTGTCTAGTGAGGGTAAATAAGTGATAATCACCACTAATGGTAGATTAGTTTATGACTATGATGATAAGACATTCTCACATGAAATAAGCAAAGAATAGTGCATAATGTGTGTGCATGTACAGTCATCATGCCAATGTGATCAAATGACAGAATAAAACCACAGCTAGACAAGCATTTTCACATGCTTTTAGAACTTAAAGAGGGAGTAGTCACTAGGCATAAGCACACAATCATAAGGTGAAAGAAGAGAAACATCAAGGGATCCTCGTGAAGATGAGAGGTAAGGCATGGTTTCTTATAATTATTTCATCAACAAAACCATAGAGACAATTAATGGAATCCTAATACATTGTGACAAGGAAATGGTAAACTGAAACTATCAATGACTTATGAACTGATGGCTCTAGTAGATAATAGTAATTGAATAATAAAAGAAGCATAACCAGGTATGAGGATCATGTTGTTGATGCGAAGATATTAAGGTTGAAACCCTATGAGAATGATGAAGCCACGATACTAAAAGCCTGAGATGAAGAACTTGTAAATTGGTGACAGTTTCAAGAGTATTGCAAGAGTATCATGGTTACAAGATGATGAAAAAGTCAAAACAATAATTGAAGGATAGTAAATAATCTTGTAAGTAGTGGCTGTCAGGTTAGTGGAAAAGGCACCTTTTTTTTGTGGAATAGTTTACTGAGATAGTTCTTATTTCAATTGATTAGCTTCTCATGGAGTCTCAATAATATTACAATCTTGCACATCTTGTCATGGTGAAATGTATGTCCAAGGCCTATACATGAGCAGATAAGGAAATAAAAACTATTATTTTCATTTTTTTTTAATTAAAAGCTAATGAAGGGAGCTGTAGGTTTGTAATAACCTCGAAAAGTGAAACTCCTACAACAAGAAGTATAGTCATAGCCACAATCATTTTTTTCTCATGAAATACATAGAATCTTCAATGTTTATAGAAAATACGAATATTTTATTCTTTTTCTACAAATATGGCTTGATATCGAGTAAAAGAGGAAAGGGATGCTTCCAGAATGTTTACCCAGCACATAGAAGTCATTGTTGGTAAAAAATGTGGAGGAAAAGTAGCCTCTATGAGTCCATTTTTCACCATTGGAGAAGCTTGAGGAAACCCTATGCTAGTGGCCATGAGTTTTCTAGAAAAATTAACGAAATAATGAAATACCTTCAAAAAAAATTTGTTGTCACTTTTGTGTTTATGGTTTCGAAACACTAAATTTGGCCAATAGCAAAAGGTAATTTTTACCTCTATTTTATAATATTTGCAAAAATAAATACATCAGCCTTTTGAGAGTGTATAATGTTCTCTTAATATGTTAATAGGTATAAGTCTTTTAAGGATTATTTCTTGTTTCCTTTATTTTTTGCATTGATTTTTGAATGTAAAGCATTTTGATTAAGTGATGACTTGTACATTACTTAATCAAAAATTCTATTTTAAAATGCAAAGCTAATGCAATATGCCTTGTAAACACATTTGATAGCATATAGTTGAGGTTATTTCCCCTGAGAGCATAGAGGGGAACATTTGAGATGTTAGCCAACATGTGCCTAATATATAGGGGTTTGTTTTGACCCAGTTATGACTTTGCAAGCATCTAGGAAAAAGTTGAAGGAAGTTCAAAAACCTGTGCCAAGAATGAAAAAGGTTTTTCTTACTAATTTGAAGACTTGGAGAAGCATCATGGAGATATCACCATAGAGATAGTTTTCTCCAATTTTCATTTTAAATTTACTTATGTGAGCAATATACATAAAATGAGTTGTGCAAGCTTTTCCTCAGTTATTAATTCAATTGTGTGACCAAGCTATATTTATAGGTCTCATAAAGTTAGTTTGATGTATCACCATAGAGATAGTTTTCTCCAATTTTCATTTTAAGCATTCCTTCTCCATTTTCCTTGGAAAAATTATTAGTTTAGGTGATAACCAGCTAGGAGCTAGCCTTATCTAGAGATTCACTCCAATTGTTAGGTTAACGACAACCTAGGAGTGATTCCATGTTTCTCTCAAGTGCTAAGTCTTGCAACTTAACATGTTAAATCCTTTAGCTTAGTTAAGGTTCAACTCAAGAAGATAACAATTTTGGCACACCCGGTGGTACCGTTTGAATCAAGACAGTTTAAAGAATACATGTTACTACTGGTTTTTGATATGCAATTAGGCCTTTTAGAGGTTAGCGTCAAAATATCATGGCGACTTTGAGTTTGAGAAGTAGAAGAAAATCTAGTGCATCATTGATGATATCATAGTATTGAGAAATTTGGTTTTTTTCTCACTATTATTAGGCTTTGGAGGTGGTACAAACAACACCATGGTGACTCCAACCTCATAATAGCTAGTTTCAATAGTTCGGATACTTGCAAATAAATGAGGTTTGCTACCTAGGCTTGCTTATGCTTCATGTTTTACCTTTGCAATGTTTAGTTTTTCAACACAATAATGGATTTTGACCTCCATTCCATGAAAATCATACATATATGCCTTCTTACCAGCTATATTACAAAGAACAACTTGTTTTTATTCCAAATGACCCTATAACTATAGATTACTAGCATTCTCATCATGTTTTCCACCCTCCCATCCCCACTCAATCTCATTATTAGCCAATATATGATCAAAATCAACCCCAAGAATACCTTTTTGATGCCAACCATCATGATTATTCACATAATCAACCTCAAGAGTGCCCTTACCAAAATGTGTTAGATCTAATCCAACAATTTGATTGCACTTTGTGGGATCTAAGCCAAATTTTTGACTGTATGAAGATTAATGATATTGGTAAGGTGTTCTCAAACATGAATGTGATGTTGTTTGACATCAAGAAGTAGAAAAGGATCATCATGCTACAACAAGAAATGGTTGAACAAGCCTATTTTTATGATCAAGATTTGAAAACATTGAGGATGCAGTTTGAAGAAGGTCTTGAAGGGGAGATAGCTGCTAAGGAGAAGCAAATGAAGCTTTTGTCTACTCAGGTACAAAGTAGTCAGGCTTACTCAGAGTATCAATGCCAACTACAAGAGGAGAGTTATGAAAAATAGAGAGCCAGTACAAAAGTAGACCAAATTCAAATAGTTCCTACTGTTCTAGAGTAGCATGTTCAAGAAGATGTTCGTAATTATAAATTCCCAAGTTTTAAGCAAAATGAGCCTCTTGACCCTCCTATAACTAAGACTCCAAGTTTCATAAGCCTTCATCCTTTAAGGACTGATGAAAGTAATAAGTTAAAATAGCCTAATATAGTAACAGAGCAGCCCATTAATCCACACAACTCACTCAACATGGAGGAGACTAGAAACATATATTTGCTACATTTAGCTTTGGAGCAATATAGATTAGAAAAACTACAAAAGTTTGAAAAAGAAAAGGCCTCTCAGAATGGATCCTCCTTTCTTTTAGCTAATGGTCCTCCTAATTTTTTTGGAATTGATCCAAATGTTTCAATAGTTCAGCTTGGACAGCAGGAGGAGAAAGTGGAAGTGGATTTTTGAAGAAGAGTAATGTACAACCAGATTTGATGTTTTTAAGCATGTTATGCATGAAAAAGCTAATGTCGGGGTTTATGAAGAGGTTTTCAGTGATATAATTCAATATTTTTGTTTAAAATTGGATGACAAGGAATTAGATTTGTTAAAGGAGTTCAGAACTCATGCTGAAATTGAACAATGTGTTCATAAGTTTCAACAAGAAACTTCTCATGAACTTGATTTGTAATGTCTTGTCTGGTTAGAAGAGCTTCCCTTATACTGTATAGAAGATATAGAAGGTAATATACCAGTTGAAAGTATGTTTCAAGAGACTACTTCATTGTTTGAACACTTACCTACCTTCATTGAAGAAGAAACACCTATTTTGGAGTGTATCTCTTAGAGTGATAATGAGGATTTCAAGGTTAAACAAGCTGATTTTAAAATCCTTTCAAGAGTCAATAGCTTTGATGAGTTATTAGATACACTAGTGGAAGAGGATTGTCCACTCACTATGGAGAAGTTAATATGGAAAATTATTACACAAGGTGAAGGTAATGTTTTTTTTTCTTAAGCCAAAAGTGGTAGCCCACTTATAATTATATTAGATTAATTTAATACATATTGCTGGTTTAGGTGGACATACTGGTAGGAAAGAACCAACAAGAAAACCCCTAGTCATAGTCCAAGTAATAGTTTTTACAAAACATTATAAAGACTAGAAAAGTCATTTATAATTTACAAATTTTTATCCTACCTGATACAACTAAAACAAAAGGTGAAGGTAATGTTGTTTCTAAGCATTTAGATTTTATTTTTTCTAGTCCAATGGATGGAACAACAGTGAATGTGGAAGTATTTAGGAATGAAAGGTCAACCTTTGTCCTTTCAAGGGGATGTCCAATTAGATATTTAGCCAGTATGGAGGCCATTGAGGTACCAGAGGCCATGCTTGCACACAAACATGAAAGCATAACTGAAGATGGTATGAAGGATGCACTTACAACTAAACAAGAGTATGTTCAATTCACTTATCCTTCTTTGAATAACAATACTTATGATTTGTTTGATGAGGTAAGTGGACTTGTTTGCCTCTTTCAAGAGGTAGTACTTCATCTTTTTGAATTTTTTTTGTGTCCCATCTTTCCTTAGTTGTTCTTAAGCATGCAAGTTATTGTATATTGAGAAGAAGGGGCAGCTACTTTAGTCATCCTATAAAATTTTTTGTTTGACCAGCTTTTTTGCTAGTTAGTGTAGGATAGAGCAGGTTTCTAGATGTAGTTCCATTTCTCTAAGTTTTGTTCAGTACAGTTATGTAGTTTCCCTTATGTAGTTTTTCTTTCAATAAGTTTCCAAGGTGTTTTGCACTGTCTTAATGAGTTACAATTTGTTTTGATGGCTTTTTCCAAGTTGTGTCAACTTTTACGTGACTTTGTGCCCAATGAATAGGCTTAGGAAACTGGTCAAAATGTCTAGCAGGGAAACATATAGCAGATGTCGCCAAAAATGGTACCTAATTTCACTAACAACTCAATTATGTAGAGCTTTTCAATTCTCAAATAAAGAATAAGCGACATTTTATTTTTTCTACATTACAATTCATGTGCATAAACAAAACTAGGATATTACATTACTAGATCATATTCATGTAGATGCATATAACATAGGAGAAGATTGCACAATATTTTCAAGAAAAGTAATCTTTATTGATGATGTAAACAAATAATGTCTTGAACACAAGTCGTGAGACTAACTCTTCTAATGCGGATAAAAGAAACAATATACATTTGTAGATTAAGAAATGCACATATAAAGAAGGGTGACCTATCATTTCCTTAATGATGAGTCTTGGTCCTGCTTGAGTTGCCTTGCATAATATTTGGTTCTCTCACTTGTCTTGCATCCAGTTGTTGCTCCTTGCCACTCCTAGTTGTCTGCATTTGAGAGAGAGCGCGATTATAGAGCAATGAAAGGTCACAAATCAGTAAATTCACAAACATTCAAAAACATATATTTTGAAATTCATTTGCTTTAAAATAGTTTTCATATCAAAAATGTCCATGAAAAGAGTAAGAATGATCAAACACATCTGTCATATGCAAATATTTTTTAACAAGTTTGCTTCTTGTGCAAGTATAGGAAAAATAATGTTACTATCTTGTTTTATCTAATTGTAGCATGTGGGATAAAATGTGGCTCCCACAAGGGTTGAGCCCAGCATGGTTGTACTTGCCTCAATTAGATACTTATAATTCATAATAGTGAATTGTTGAATTCACTATTACAAACAATCAATATGTGTTCAGTACAACTAAGGTATATTGGCATTCCTTGTAATAAAATAGAAAAATGTCTTATGCAAATACAACAAGACATGAGGGAAAAGTCATAATGTCATTGAAGCATTATTGAGAACCATTCAAATATAATGATATTTTTCATAGCATACAACACAAGAGATCATGAGAAAGCATGTAATCATAGTATTGACTAAGTAATAGTTTTGACAACAGAAGTATCAGATGATGAAATGACTCCTTTAAAGAAAATCTACACGAGTTTGAAACTTCTCCTTGCAAGGTTATTGTAGTGGTCTGTAGTGATATGGAAAAATAAATCTTAAGTATTTTATCATATGGCCAACTTAAGGTATCAGATGAAGTTCAAGATATGGATGAACTACTACATTCTCAATCACATAACTAGCAATATTTGAGCAAAATTTGCAACCGTACACATGAAAAAGGGAGATAGAAAATTATGAATGGAAATAGTCTTCAATAAAAATATGACAACCCTAGTGAAATCCTCAAAGGACAGCCACATTGATATGAGCATTAACAATAAGCACAATGGTTTTTATGAAGGTTGTTGTAGAAGTTAATGAACAATAGTTAAAGCTATAATTGTCATTTTCCACATACAATAGCTCAAGCAGGAATAACACAAAGTGAAAACTTATAGTAGTGTCCAATGAGGGTAAATAAGTGATAGTCACCACTAATGAAAGATTAGTTTATGACTGTGATGATAGGACAATCTCACATGAAATGTGCAAAGAATAGTGTATAATTTTTGTGCATGTGACAGTCATCATGCCAATGTGATCAAATGAGATAATAAGACCATAGTTAGACAAGCATTTTCACATGCTTTTAGAACTTAAAGAGGGAATAGTCACTAGGAATAAGAACACAATCATATGGTGAAAGTAGATTAACATCAAGGGATCCTCATGAAGAAAAGAGGTAAGGCATGGTTTCTTATAATTGTTTCATCAACAAAACCATAGAGACAATTAATGGAATCCTAATTCATTGTGACAAGAAAATGGTAAATTGAAACTAAGAATGACTTATGAATTGATTGCTTTGGAGGATAATAGAAACAAAATAGCAAAAGAACCATAAGCAAGTATGGGGATCATGGTGTTGATGCAGAGGTATTAGGGATGAAACCCTATGAGAATGATGAAGCCGCAATACTAAAACCCCAAGATGAAGAACCTATAAATGGGTGAATGCTTCTAGAGTAATGCAATAACATCATGCTTACAAGATGACAAACAAGTTAAAAAAATAATAGAAGGATAGTCACCAATCCTATAAGTAGTGGTTGGTAGGTTAGTGCAAAAGGAAACTTTTTCTTGTCGAACAGTTTACTGAGATAGTCCTTGTTTCAATTGATTACCTTCTCATAAAGTCTCATTAATATTATAATCTTGCACATCTTTCCATGGAAAAATGTATCGATGTAGCCTATATAGGAGAAAATAAGGAAATAAAAGCTATTATTCTCATTTTTTCTATTATTAGAAGACAATGAAGGGAGGCATAGGTTTGCAATAACCCAAAAAAGTAAATCTCCTACAAGAGGAAGTATAGCCACAACCACAATGATCTTTTGCTCATGAAATACATAGAAGCTTCAAAGTTTATAGAAAATAGGAAGGTTTTATTCTTTTTTTGCAAATATGGCTCAATATTGAGCATCTTTACCTTTAGAAAATGACCAAAAGAGGAAAGGAATGCTTCCAGAATGCTTATCCAACACATAGAAGTCGTGGTTGTTACAAAATGTGAAGGAAAATCAGCCTTTATGTGTCCATTTTTCACCATTGGAGAAGTTTGAGGAAACCCTATGCTTGTGGCCATGAGTTTTCTAGAAAACTCAATGAAACAATGAAATGCCTTAAAAAAAAAATTCCCTCACTTTTGTGTTTAGGGTTTCAAAACCCTAAATTTGGCCTATAGCAAAAGGTAATTTTTACCTTTATTTTAAAATGTTTGCGAAAAAAAATACATCAGCCATTTGAGAGTGTATAATGTTCTCTTAATATGTTAATAGGTATAAGTCTTTTAAGACTTATTTCTTGTTTCGTTTATTTTTTTCATTGATTTTTGAATGTAAAGCATTTTGATTAAGTAATGCCTTATAAATTACTTAATCAAAATTGCTATGTTAAAATGTAGAAGTAATGCAATATTCCTTGTAAATGCTTTTCAGAGCTTATAGTTGAGGTTATTACCTTGGAGAAAATATAGGGGAATGTTGGAGATATTAACCAACATGTGCCTAGTATATAGGGGTTTTTTTTTACCTAGTTATTACTTTGCAAGCATCTAGCAAGAAGTTGAAGGAATTTGGTAGACATGTGCCAAGAATGAAGTAGACTGTTTTAACCAATTTGAGAACTTGGAGAAACATCTTGGAGTTTTTTAGGGGTTTTTATGGAGGATAAATTCATGGAGTGACTTTTCGTTCTTTGTTGTGCCTTTTTGAAGTCTTTTAGAAGGCTTAAAAATAGGCTTTTGGGGGGCATTTGACCCCAAATATTTCTAGAGCCTATTTTTGTGTGTTTTTGGAGGGAGATGTTGGTTATAGTTACCTGAGTGACTCTCTTGTACTTAGTTCTTACTATGCAGTTTCTAGAGTTAGTGATTTTGCAGTCTTTTCTTAGACTCGAGCATTCTTTGTAACTTATTTTTGACATGTAAACAGTGAGTACATTGGATATTAATAGTATTGAGAATTTTTCCTTCTCATTAACTATTTTCTTGTGTGCATCCTTTTGGTGATTGATCCAAGTACTAGTTAAACTTTCTTTTTCCTAGTATATTTGTCTCATTGAAAGAACCTCGTTGCATAATAGTATACTGTTGTAGGTTATAAGCTACATGATAGATGTGAAATTTTAGTTGTGAGATATTCTTTTCCTTCCAAGAATTCATATCAAAACCTCCTTATAAATTACTTATGTGAGCAATATATATATAAAATGATTTGTGTAAGCTTTTCCTTAGTTATTAATTGAATTGTGTGACCAAGTTGTATTTACAGGTCTCATGCAGCTAGTTTGGTGTATCACCATAGAGATAGTTTTCTCTAGTTTTCATCTTAAGCTTTCCTTCTCCCTTTTCCACTAAAAAATCTATAGTTTAGGTGATTACCACCTAGGCACCAGCCTTATCTAGAGATTCAGTCCATTTGTTAGGTGACCCACATCCTAGGTGTGATTCCATGTTTCTTTTGAGTGCTAAGTCTTGGAGCTTAACTTGTTAAATCTTCCAACTTGGTTATAGTGCAACTCTAGAAGATAAAAAAATTGGCATGCTTGGTGGGACTGTTTGAATAAGGATAGTTTAAAGATTACATGTTAATACTAGATTTTGATATGCATCCATTGAGTTTCATGCCTTTCAGAGGTTAACATTAGCATATCATGGCCACTCTGAGTTTTGGAAGTAGCAGAAAAGCTAGTTTATCATTGAGAATATCACAAGTTTGAGAATTTTGGTGTTTTTCTCAATATTATCAGCCTTTGGAGGCGGCACAAACAACACCATGGAGACTCCAACCTTATAACAGCTAATTTCAGCAACTCAGATTCCTACAATTAAATGAGGTTTGTTTCCAAAGCTTGCTTATGCTTCATGTTTTACCTTTGCAATGTCTAGTTATCTGCACTATAATGGATTTTCACCTCCTTTCCATGAAAACTATGCATATATGCCTTCTTAGTAGCCATATTACATAGAACAACTTGTTTTTATTCCAAATGACCATGTAACTAAAGAATACCAATGTTCTCATCATGTTTTCCACCCTCCCATCCTTACTAAATCTCATTAGTAACCAATATATGATCAAAATAAACCCCAAGAAGAGGTTTTTGATGCCAACCGTCATGATTATTTACATAATCAACCTCAAGAGAACCCTTATCGAAATGTGTTGGATCTGATCTAATTGTTTGATTGCACATTATGGGATTTGCGCCAAAGTCTTAATTGTACGAAGATAAATGATATTGGTAAGGTGTTCTCACGCATGAATGGGATCTTGGTTGACACTGTGAAGTAAGAAAGGATCATCATGTTGCAGCAAAAAATGGTTGAACAAGCCTATTTTTATGATCAAGAGTTGAAAATGTAGATGATGCAGTTTGAAGAAGGTCTTGAAGGGGGGATAGCTACTAAGGAAAAGAAAATGAAGCTTTTGTCTGCTTGGGTACAAAGTAGTGAAGCTTACTCAAACTATTAATGCCAACAACATGAGGAGAGTTCTAAAAATTAGAGAGTCACTACAAAAGAAGAACATATTCAAATAACTCATACTGTTCTATAGCAACATATTCAAGAAGAGGTTTGTAATTATAAATTCCTGAGTTCTAAGAAAAATGAGCCTCTTGACCCTCTTGTCATTGAGATTATATGTTTCATAAGCCTTCATCATTTAACGATTGAGGAAATTAATTAGTTACAATAGCCTAATATAGTAACAAAGCATCCCATTAATCTGCACAGCTCACTCAACATGGAGGAGACAAGAAACATAAACTTGCTTCATTTAGCTTTGGAGGAATATAGATTAGAAAAATAAAGGTTTGAACAAGAGAAGATCTCCAAGGATGGATCCTCCTTTTTTTTAGCAAATGATCATCCTACTTCTATTGAAATTGATCCAAATATTTCAATAGTTCAGCCTAGACAACAGGAGGAGAAAGTGAAAGTGGTTGTTGAAGAAGAGCAGTGTACAATCAAATTTAACATTTTTGAGCATGTTATGCATGAGAAAGGTAATTTTGAGGTTTATGAAGAGGTGTGCACTGATATAATTAAATATTTTTGTTTAAAATTGGATGAAAAGGAATCAGATCTATTAGAGGAGCTTGGCACTCCTGTTGAAATTCAACAGCGGGTTCATAAGTTTTAACAAGAAAATTCTCATCAACCTGATTTGCAATGTCTTATCTGGTCAAAAGAGCTTCCCTTCAACTCTAAAGAGGAGATGGAAGCTGATATACCAATTGAAATTTCGTTTCAAGAGACTAATTCATTGTTTGAAAACTTGTTTGCCTTCATTGAAGAAGAAAAGCCTATTTTGGAGTGTATCTTTTCGAGTGATAATGAGTATTTTAAGGTTAAACAAGCTGATTTTAAGAGCCTTTCGAGAGTTAATAGCTTTGATGAGTTATTAGCTACCCTAGTGGAAGAGGATTTTCCACTTACTATGGAGGAGGAGTTAATATGGTAGGTTATTATGCAAGGTGAAGGTAATGTTGTTGTTTCTAAGCATTCATATTATTTTCTTTCTAGTCCAATGGATAGAACAATATTGAATGTGCAAGCGACCAGCAATGAAAGCTCAAGTTTTCTCCTTTCAAGGGTCTATCCAGTCATATATTTAGCTAGTATGGAGACCATTGAAGTACCATAGGTCATGATTACACACAAAAATGAAAGCATATTTGAATATTTTTTCAAGGATGCACTTGCAGCTAAACAAGAGTATGTTCAATTCACTTATCCTTCTTTGAATAACAATACATATGATTTTTTTTATGAGTTAAGTGGACTTGTTTACCTCTTTCAAGAGGTAGTACTTCATCTTGTTGGACATTTGTCTGTGTCCCATTTTTTCTTATATGTCCTTAAGCATGCAATTTATTGCTTATTGAGAAGGGGTAAGTACTTCAGTCATCCTGTAAACTATTTTGTTTGACCAGCTTGTTTGTTGGTTAGTGTAGGATAGAATAAGTTTCAAGATGTAGTTTCATTTCCCTAAGCGTTGTTTAGCATAGTTAGGTAGTTTCCCTTCTATAGTTTCTATTTCAATAAGTTTCCAAGGTGTTTTGCACTATCCTAATGAGTTATAGTTTGTTTTGAGGACTTTTTTCAACTTCTGTCAACTCTTAGGTGACTCTATTCCCAATGGATAGGCTTGGGAAACTAATCAAGATTTTTAGAAGGAAAAAATATAGTAGATATCACCAAAAATGTTACCTAATTTCACTAATAGCTCAACCAAGTAGAGCTTTCTAATTTTCAAGCAAAGAATAAGGTACATTTTATTTCTGCTACATTACATTCATGTGCATAAACAAAACTAGGAGACGGCATTACTGGATCATATTCATGTTGATGCATATAAAATAGGAGAATATTGCACAATATTTTCAAGAGAAGTAATCTTTATTGATGATGTAAAAAAATAATGTCTCACACAAGCCATGAGACTAACTCTTCTAATGGAGATAAAGGAAAAAATATACATTTATAGATTAAGAAATACACATATACGGAAGGGTGATCTATCATTTCTTGAATGATGAGTCTTGGTCCTGGTTGATTTTCCTTACATCATCTTTGGTTCTCTTGCTTGTCTTGCATCTAGTTGTTGCTCCTTTCTGCTCCTAATTGTCTACATCTCAGAGAGAGATGATGTTAGAGCAATGGAAGGTCACAAATCAGCACATGCACAAACATCTAAAAACATATATTTTGACCTTCATTTGCATTAAAATAGTTTGCATATCAGAAATTTCTAGGAAAATAGCAATAATGATCAAACACATCTCTCATATGCATATATTTTTTAACATGTTTGCTTCCTGTGTATGTATAGCAAAAATAATATTACTATTTTGTTTTATCTAATTGAAACATGTGGGATAAAATGTGGCTCCCACAAGGGTTGAGCCCAACATGGCTATAGTTTCCTTGATCAGATACTTATCATTCATAAGAGTGAATTGTTGAATTAACTATTACAAACAATCAATATATATTCAATACAACTAATTATATTGGTATTCCTTATAATCAAAGAGAAAAATGTTTTATGTAGATACAAGAAGACATGAAGGAACAATCATAATGCCAATGAAGCATTATTGAGAACCATTTAAATATAATGATATTTACTATAACATACAACATAGGAGAGCATGAACAAGCATATAATCATAATATTGACTGAGTAAAAGTTTTGATAGTGGAAGTATCATGTGATGAAATGACTCCTTTCAAGAAAATATTGATGACTTTGACACTTTTCCTTCCAAGGTTATTCCAGTGATCTACAATGATAAGGTAGAATAAATCTTAAGTATTTTATCATATGGCCAACTTAAGGTATCACATGACGTTCAAGATCTAGATGAACTAGTGCATTCTCAGTCACATCACTGGGCATATATGAGTAGAATTTGCAACAGTACACATTAAAAGGGAGAATGAAAATTATGAATGGAAATCATCTTCAAGGAAAATATGACAGCCCTAGTGAAATCCTCAAATGATAGCTGCATTGATATGAGCATTCACAATCAACATAGTTGATTTTATGAAGATTGTTCTACAAGTTAATGAACAATAGTTAAAACTATGATTACCATTTTCCACATATAGTAGTTCAATAAGGAACAACACAAAGTGACAACTTATGGCAATGTCTACTGAGGGTAAATAAGTGGCAGTCACCACTAATGACTGATTAATTTATGACTATGATGATAGGACAATCTCACATGAAATATGCAAAGAATAATGCATAATGTCTGCGCATGTGACAATCATCATGCCAATGTGGTAAAATGATAGAATAAGACCATAGTTAGACAAGCATTTTCACATACTTTTAGAACTTAAAGAGGGGACAGTCACTAGGAATAAGCCCACACTCATAAGGTGAAAGAAGAGAAACATCAAGGGATCCTCATGAAGACAAGAGGTAAGACATGGTTTCTTATAATTGTTTCATCAACAAAACCATAGAGACAATTAATGGGATCCTAATACATTGTCACAAGCAAATGGTAAACTGAAATCAAGAATGACTTATGAAGTTATGGATTTGGTGGATAATAGTAATAGAACAGTAAAATAACCATAAGCATGTATGAGGATCATGGTGTTGATGCAAAGGTCTTATAGTTGAAACCCTATGAGAATGATGAAGACATGGTACTAAAACCCCAAGATGAAGAACCTGTGAATGGGTGATAGTTTCTAGAGTAATGCATTAGTATCATGGTTACAAGATGACAAACAAGTTAAAAAATAATAGAATGATAGTGATGAATCCTATAAGTAGTGGCTGGAAGGTTAGTGGAAAAGGAAACTTTTTCTTTTGGAACAGTTTACTGAGATCTTGTTTTGGTTGATTACCTTCTCATGGAGTCTCATTAATATTACAATATTGCACATATCTGGTCATGGTGAAATGTATGGCCAAGAACTATGCAGGAGGAGATAAGGAAATAATATCTATTTTTTTCATTTCTTCTGTAATTCAAAGCTAATGAAGGGAGGCATAGGCTTGCAATAACCTAGAAAAGTAAAACTCTTGCAACAAGATGAATAGTTGCAACCACAATCATCTTTTTCTCATGAAATACATAGAATCTTCAATCTTTATAGAAAGTAGGAATATTTTATTCTTTTTCTACAAATACGGCTCAATATCGAGCATTTTTACCTTCATAAAATGAGTAATAAAGGAAAGTGATGCTTCCAGAATGCTTACCTAGCATGTAGAAGTTGTTGTTTGTAAACAATGTGTAGGAAAAGTAGCCTCTGTGAGTCTGGTTTTCACCAAAGGAGAAGCTTGAGGAAACCCTATGCTAGCGGCCATGAGATTTCTAGAAAACTTGATGAAATAATGAAATGCCTTCAAAAAACTTTTTCCATCACTTTTGTGTTTAGGGTTTCGAAACGCTAAATTTCACCAATAGAAAAAGGTAATTTTTACTTTTATTTTAAAATGTTTGCAAAAATAAAAACATCGTCCATTTGAGTGTATATTGTTCTCTTCATATGTTAATAGGTATAAGTCTTTTAGGACTTATTTCTTGTTTCCTTTATTTTTTGCATTGATTTTTTAATTTACATAAAGCATTTTGATTAAGTAATGTGTTATACATTACTTAATCAAAATTGCTATTTTAAAATGCAAAAGTAATGCAATATTCCTTGTAAACACTTTTGAGAGCATATAGGGGAATGTTGGAGACATTAGCGAACATGTGCCTAGTATATAGGGGTTTGTTTTGACCTAGTTATGACTTTGCAAGCATCTAGGAATAAGTTGAAGGAAGTTGGAAAACGTGTGCCAAGAATGAAGGAGGCTTTTTTGACTAATTTGAAGACTTGGAGAAGCATCTTGGAGTGTTTTTTAGGATTTTTTATGGTTGATAAAGCCATGGAGTGACTTTTCCTTCTTTCTTGTTCCTTTTTGAAGTATTTTGGAAGGCTTAAAAATAGGCGTTTTGGGGGCATCTGACCCCAACTATTTCTAGAACCTCTTTTTGTGGGTTTTTGGAGGGAGATGTTGGTTATAGTCACTTGAGTGACTCTTTTGTACTTAGTTCTTACTATGTAGTTTCTAGAGTTAGTTATTTTGAAATCCTTTCTTAGAATTGAGCATGCTTTGTAACTCTTTTTTGGCATGTAAACAAAGAGTACTTTGGATATTAATAGCATTGAGCATTTTTCCTTCTCATTATCTTTTTTCTTGTGTGCATCTTTATGGTGATTTATAGAATTACTAGTGAAACTTTCTTTTTCCTAGTATTTTTGTCTCATTGAAAGCACCTTGTTACAAAATAGTATATTTTTGTAGGCTATAAGTTGTGTGATAGATGTGAAATTTTTAGTTGTGAGATAATCTTTTCATTCTAAGAATTCATATCAAAACCTCCTTATAAATTACTTATGTGAGTAATATACAGAAAATGAGTTGTGTAAGCTTTGGATCCTCGGTTATTAATTGAATTGTATGACCAAGCTCTATTTATAGGTCTCATGTAGTCGGCTTTGTGTATCACCATAGAGAAAGTTTTTTGTAGTTTTCATTTTAAGCTTTCCTTCTCCCTTTTCCTCAACAAAATCAGTAGTTTAGGTGATAACCAGCTAGGAGCCAACCTTATCTGGAGATTCACTCCATTTGTTAGGTGACCCACAACCTAGGAGTGATTCCATGTTTCTCTAGAGTGCTAAGTCATGTAGATTAACTTTTTAAATCTTGCAACTTAGTTAGGGTAAAACTTTAGAAGATAACAATAACTTTTATTTAGAAGAAATAACACCCTTGGCTACCAAAATGCCATGACTATTTACTGAAGGTGAAACCCTCACTTCTTTCATAGACTTTCTTTTCATATAAGTACTATTGCACTCAACAATGCATGCATCAAGATTATATAATCTGCCATATTTGACACCTTTGTCAATAACACTAGGGATATATAACACACCATTAATCCTTTTTATTCTACCATAAAAAAAAATTATTTTAACTTTACCACAACCAACAATGTCTAAATGAGAATCATCACCCAAGTAGACCTTACCTCCATCAAATTCTTCATATTTAGAAAACCAATCTCTGTTAAAGGTCATATGGAAAGATGCACCTAAGTCAATTAACCATGCATCATTACCTACACGAGTTGCCAAAACCATAATGAATGCATTATCATCCTCCTTCTTGAACTTAGAATCACAATCAAATTTATTGCTTTTCTTCTTTTCTTCTATGCAAACCTTATGAACATGTCCAAGCTTACCATATTTCCAAAAAATAATTTTGGACTTTCCAACAGACTTAGATCTCCCCTTAGACTTGGATTTTTCATTCTTCCCATTCTTCTTTCCTTTTTACTGAAGTCTTCCACAAACATTTAGGGCCTCCTTGGAAAATTTGGATACCTTCCTCCACATATCTTTAGAAATAAAAAATCCCACCACATGGGTATGTGCAAGATCATCATGGAAAAACTAGGCCCTTAAGTGGCAAAAAATTTAGAAAAATCAGAGTCAGGAAAATTGACGTAAAAAAATAGATAAGTTATCTATATTATTTCAAAAATATGTAAAAATAGAATATATAGAAAATTGAATGTAGTTTCTAAACTACTAGGTATATTTAAAAAATAAAAATCTATTTGGTGAAAATTTTAAATTTCAATGTAGTAGTACTTAAATTTCAAGGAAAAAAGAAGAAGCAAGTGTCTATCTGACCACCCTAACAACAATAAAATGATAATATTTTTTTATAATATTTTAGATATAATTAGAGGACTCATGTCCCAATGTGATGAATTTTTTTTTGTAATTTTTTTCCAAGTAAATAATTAATTATGAATTTTTTATTACAACTTTTAAAAAATATAAAAAATTGTATGTCTGATAACCTTTACTTGGTTAAAACTTCATGAATTTTTATTTTTTTAACCCTATAGTATGCAAAGCATAGAATGTGATGCATGTTTCAGATTCAAAAAATGTGATACCATTTGAAAGCTATAGATGTTTATCAATCAGCCTATGAATCAGGACTTTAGTCGTAATTCAAATAGAAAATGAATAATAATTAGTTATTAAATTCAAAGTAAATCATAGTTTATAATGGTTGAAAGCTGAGAATCTCCTTTAAAAACCCTTTTCATTTCATAAATTTTGGGTAAAAAAAAGTTGTCAGCCACATACCCTACACATACCCACCATATCACCACTTTTTGGCCAATCATGATCCTGCACATATCCACATCTTCAATATTCAATGTAATAGAAGTACTCCCAATAGCCATAATAAGAGAATAAGACGAATCAAGAAAAGAAGAAAGCAAGATCTAACATTTACTTTCCTCATCAATTTTGACACTAACTGATGCCAACTAAGCTACCGCCATATTGAATGCTTCCAAGTGGTTTTTAATTCATCCACCCTCTTCCATGTCGAAGGAATACAATTTATTCCTCAACAAATATTGTTCACTAAATATTTGGCTTGATACATCTCACCAAGCTTCTTCCATAATTTATGTATAGAGGTCTCTTCATGGACAATGATTAAGACATAATTTTCCAAGCACAATCTAATTAGATGTTTGGATTTATGGTCCATATAATCATATTGGGCATCTTGAGTAAGGTTTGTAGGCCTTCAAACATCCTCACCAACAACATACTAAAGATCTTGATCTATCAACAAATCCTCCATCTTTAGCTTCCACATTTCAAAATTATTTCCAAAAAATTTATCCACCTCTATTCTACCTAATGAACTTGTCATCTTAAAATTCCTACAACAAGATCAAAAAGTGTCTTCTACACAAGCTCCCACTCAAAATTGGATTAGTTAAAAAAACTCGACAACCTACAACTGAACCCAAACATGTGATCAAGCTTTGATACCACTTGTAAGGAAGCTAAGGTAGTGGAACAAATTCCTACACTAATCTTGAGAGGAGAATAATGCAAAAATTTTACAGATCTTTAACAATTACATAAACTTAAATATAGATAAACATAAATATCATGCATACTACAACACAATGATTTAAGTGGGAAAAAACCTTTCGAGAGAAAAACCCCACACTATAAAAGTTTCCCAATATATTATTTAGAAATCACAAAGATTATAATATAATTACAGAGAAAGCTTCTCACAAGGGTATCACCACTTAGAGATCCAAAGGAAACTCAACCACTATCAAAATCTCATAATATATCATAATACATGGTCGTAATAAAAAACCCTCATAAAATAGGGTTTCCTTCTATGGAAAATCAGGCTAATAAAATATCAACCATCAGATATGAGGCATAATGATGAATGGTCTAGATTTACAATAATAAAGCATATATACAATTTACCTTCCAAGGGTGCTGCCCTAAACACTCGACAAAGCAAACTACCCCCTAGACACCAACCAAGGGATGATCCCCTTAGACCCCTCAATGGGGGGGTCCCCCCATGCGCCCCTGTCATCATTAGATGAATAGTACCTTATGTAATTGTAAGGTTGAGACACATTTTCTCAAGATAAAGGACTACATTTTCTTACACTATGATTCCTCCACAAGAGAAAGCTATGAAATGCAAGAGACTATCAAATTATATGAAAGCATGAGAGATAATATAATGAAGCTTGAGAGATATAAAGGAGAAACCCTAAATGGTAAAGGGATTAGATCATGGAAAGTGTCAATATCACATGCAATTAGAATGAATAATCTAATAATAGCTCAATTCAGTTAACATAGAAGAGCACTTAGCTAACTAAATAAAGAACTCCTAAGTTTAGCTTAAATACATGAGAAGAAATTAAACTAATAATTTATTAAACATTAATTATTAGCTAATGCATGAGTACATTAACACACCACCTTAAAATGAAATTAGGGAGTAGATAGAAATCCTAAAAATAAGAATGCAGGATGGTTCTAGACAAGCAAGGCCTAGTGAGGTACCCATGTACAAAAAAAAGATCTTTCAAAGCTGGAGAAAAGGAGAAAAATGCATGGGAAAAAAACCTCTTCAAAAGAGAGAAAGGAAAATGAAAGGATGAAAAGGCCTCCAACAAAAATAATGTCCCAAAACAAGAGGAACATGTAGAACATCATTGAAGCACGTAAAATCTATAGACTATTATCAAATGATGACTAATATGGTGTTTAAATGAAGAACCCCCACTAGAAAAATGGATGATCAAGATCAAGATAATAAGAATCAACACGAGTTCCCTAAATGACACTACTTAAATTAGATATAAAGAAAAGGCATACATCTAGAAATTGAAGATACAAATGTATTAATCAAAAAGAAAATAATTTGCACGAATGCTTCTAACGAAAGTACTTGAATGAGATGACAAACAAAGGAAAGCATATTGAATTAGAAGATACAAATGATACATGAATGATCTGCATGAATGACCTCAATGAGACTACTCGACATGCAAGATGCAAGTCAAAAATATAGGTACGAAATAGTCCAAAGAACATTGATCAAGAGAGAAACAATAATGTACACAAGTGTCCCCAACGTCACTACTTGAATGAAATGGAAAACAAAGGAAACCATGTCTAGAACTCAAAGATACAAATGACACATTAATTTGCATGAGTGACCCTAATGACGCTAATAAAAATGCAAGATGCAAGTTAAAAATTAAAGTACCAATAGTCCTTAATCAAATGAAAATTGAAGGATGCCTCCAGAAATAAGAATCGAAGAATGTCCATATGGTAAATGCTCAATCTCATTGAAATGCAATGTAACTAGCCACTAATGTATGTTGCATTTAAAATTAAGTAGGAAAAGGAACTAAATACATAGATCACTCAAAACTATGAAACTAAGGAAGAATTAACACCAACAATAGAAACCCTCCATAATGATGAAAAGGGAGAGCCAAGATAGGTACATTGAAACTATGTGAAACCAAGAAGTGCATGCAAGAGAAAAAAAATTACAATTATGAGGGTGTGCAAACTAGGGCACACACACATGAGGCAAGAATCACTAGGATTCACTGTTTTCATGGAAGGGACACTCACTTGAAAAATGTGTGATGGAAAACTAAAGGAAAACATCAACCTACCCATGAAACTTTATACCATTCTATGAATACAAAAAGGCACAATAGGATGTGTAAAATCCCTAAAAAGTGTGTACACCAGAATGACACTTTATCTCAGTGTGTCTTCATAATAAAAATGCATGTAATAAAATCCCATAATGCCCAAAAAAGGACTAAATGCTGAAAATACAATTCTCTAATAGAAAAAATGTAAACTTATAGCACCATGATGAAGCACATGGAAAATACACTTTCAAAAAAATGTACCACTCAAAAAGGAGTCTCAATGCAGAAGATATTACTTGTCAAAGTTTCCAAAACTAAGAACTAAACAACAACACTAAGAAAACCAAATTCTATGAAAGACTAGAAGTCAAAACTGGAAGTCACTTGCACCATTGCAAAGAGCTTGAAATCATACCCCATTTCAAAAGTAAATGTAGTTGAAAATACCACTTATGGCCAAGGTATGGCTTCTAGAAGTTGAGGTGCAAAACTAAAAATTCCAATGGAGAGGGGATGGGCTAGGCAAAAAGAAACCTCCACCACATTTGGAGATCTACAAAATCTAGAAGGCTGCCAAATTTAGAGCCATGGGAAAAAATATCTTCCAACCAAGTATAGGGGCATTTACTTACAAAAATAATAATTCATTACAAAAAATAATAATAATAACTATTATATTTTTTGTTTAAAATATATATATAAAAAAATTTACTATTTTTATTTTGAATTTTTAAAAATAGTTTAAAAAATTATTATATTTTTTGTATATATATATAATGATTTTTTTAAAATATATTAAAAAAATTTAAGGGGGCGATTGGGGACCCACACTAGCACTATGTTGGGCCCAAGGGGTTGTTTCCATAGGAAAAGTGGTAACCTTTGGGTACCCCACGATAGGGGGGGAAGGCACCCCTTTGGTACCATAGTACAAAAAATAAAATAATATATATGTTTTAAAAATTAAAAAACTTGTCACTTCCCTTTTAAAAAAAAAGGGGATTTAATTTTTTTTAATTTGATTGTTTTTGTACTTTTTTTGGAGGAAAAAAAATATTTTTTTGGAAAATTTACCTTGATCCGTGTGTGGAGAGGTTGTATGACCTCCCTAGAAAAAATAAATCCTTAGAAGCTCATGAATTTGAAGTTACAGGTCAAATTATATATCAAAATCTATCAAATCAACTTCTTGAATGCAATTGTGAGGCTCTTTTTAGCTCAAAATACTTCAAAATTGTAGCTACCCTTTGGATCTAAAAAAAGAAAAAAACTATTTCAAACCCTCACAGATCTAACCTTAGGAGTCCAAATCAGGTCAAAAAGAAGGAAAATTCAAGTTTCACAACAACACTAAATCTAAGGATTCCATATTTGAAGCCTATATCCCTTGTTGAAAAAAATAATCTCATAAAATGAGAAGGGGCTTGTTGAATCCAAGGTCTGATACTATGTTAGAATTGTGAAAAAAATGATTCACAAGATCAAACAATGAACAAAGACCCCTTCCACATAAGAGATATGCAAATAAAGAATTGTTATATTCCTCAACAAGAAAAAGCTACAAAATGAAAGAGACTATCGAATGGTATGAAATCTTCAGAGGTAATACAATGGGAGTTGATTGTTATATAGGAGCAACCCTAAATGATAAAGGGATTAGATCATGACAATTGTCAACATCACATGCAATGAGACAAAATGATTTTCTAATAGCTCACTTCAGTTAATACAGAAAATCACTTAGTTAACTAAAGAAAGAACTTTTGAGTTTAGCTTAAGTCCATGAGAATAAATTAGACAAATAATTAATTAAAGATTAATTAATAGCAAATGCATGATTACTCTAACAAATTTTTGGGCATGACATATATTATTCATTCAAAAAACCTATTGATGTTGTTTTCTGCATAGCAACAACTCATACAAAATATGAAATCCTATCTCTCTTGAAAGGTAAATCTCTATCAACAAGCCTCAAGAGATAACCCCAAGGTCTCTAATATTAGGTCTTGACAATGCATAAACAACTCAGCGATAAATGTGAAAATGTTGGTAATCACAAAGGGACCTTACTACAAGCAAAGATTGAATCTTGAATTTATCAGATTTGGCAATGTAATGATACTTCAATCCTAAATCTAACTCAAATGATAAAGGAAATAACAAAAGATTAGGGTTTTAGAGAGATTCCTAAATTTAACTACTATTAAGATTAACAATGCAAATGATGAAATATGTGAAATGGACCAATCCCTCATAAACTAATTCCTGGTTGACCGAGATAAACCTACAATCTTACAGAAATAGTGCAATCTTTTAAGGCATTAAAGATTTTCAGATCATGAATATTCATCCAAGACAACCCAATTGTAATTCAAAATGAATAAAACCTCACAATCGAACTAAGCACAATGAATATAAAAGTCTAGGCTAACTTTGCAAAGCAACTAACAATCAGCTAGCTGCAAAAAGTATGGACCAGGGACTATTGCAAACACTTCAAGCGTCAAATCATAAACACCATTGAATCAGATCTAAATCTAAATCTACTAACCTTGAGCAATTTGAAAGATAAAATCATAAGAACCATGAAAGATAAGTCAACACAAAAGAGATCACTAGAAAATCACAATGTCTTCAATTGTATTGAATCACCAAATTTCAGCAACAATTCCACTGTTTTATTACAACACTTACTCAGAAATTGACTAACTTTTACCTCTGCTCTACTGCTAAATTTTATTGTATCTATTTATGTATTATATTCTATTTCTATCTATATTAAAAATGAGGCAAAGCGCCCAATTTATAGAGAACCCCAAAGCATGTTGGCACAAGGAAGGGTTTACAATAATAAAATAGCCAAAAAAAGTTAGCCCAAGGAGAATTCAAAATAGAACCAATCAGCATTTAATGCATGAACTCAATCCAAGTCGGCCTAGTATCTCCAATACAATTTGAACCAAGGCACAAATTTCAATGCAACCCCATATTAACTGCCTCCTTCCATTCTTATCCTAAGCATACCTCACCAAGTAGGCCAAGGGGGGGACTAACCAGCATTTTGAATTTCTTTCATAGATTAAACTTCATCTCTAGAATTTCCTTGACGACTCAGCAAAATTCAGCATGCACTCAGTAAAAACCACCATTAATATCCATTATAACATCAAGAATTAGAATTATTCCATCATCAATAATGTATTTTCCATCCAAATAAATTCGAACACAAATCAAAATGAACCCAGAAATGCCGCCAAATCGCAATCAACACTATCTAGGATTTCAAGCCAGCCGTAGAATCTAGGCCAGAAGGGAAATTCTCGAAAAATCTGGCCCAAGTGGATTCCAGTGAAGAAGGCACAAAATCAACCATTAGATAATCAAAATGAAAATAAGATGCAAATAACAGCATAATTGATCAATTAAAATCATGGAATGACAAGAATTTATCATTAAAATCATTCATTTTACTCAATTTTTAAGTTTCAACAAGCCTCCCAGGGAATTCAAAAAAATTCGGCTAGACAGGAATTCCATGGAGTCATCGAATCTTTGAATTCCACAGCACACCCTGGAACACAGAAGGCCAGGTGGAATCCAAAAAAATCGAGGGTCGATAGAAA
>VDFB02039955.1:0-16659 GCA_007258455.2 Sequoia sempervirens | reverse complement strand
TTATGTGCCTTCTCATGCCCTTATCTAATGCATATTTTGCTCCTATGCTCACATCTTGTGTTGCCATAATATGCTCTCATTACTATATTACCTTATTAAAATGGGGGTACCATGATTCTCCCATGTTATAGTATGCTTTCAATGTCATATCTTTCCCTAGAGCTATGCTACTAGATTGGGGGCCAACTAGCCTTCCTCACTCCTCCCTATAATATCATTACTTACCCTTTTACATTAGACAACATCATGCTTTCCCCCTTCTTACTTTGAGATTATATCTAGATCTATGTTACCACCAAGAACCTATTTCCCTACCTCAATCATTGTATGCTCATGTCTTGGATGCCACATTAGGGGCATATGCTCGGCCTAGTGTTCTACATACTTATACAAATGTTTATAGCCATTGAGGACCATATCACCATTTTCATTTCCCCATGATGGGGCCAACCTTATCACTTAGTGTCATCTCCAACATATGTCCTTCCCATGTTTATTATTTAGCATGTTTTACCTACTTATTGCACCTTTCATAATTAATTATAGTTATTAATTTACATTATTTGCATGCTTACATATTTAGGTTTCATTTACATGTCATGTATTTTTATACCTCTCCTTTGATTCCTTGCATCTTATGGATGTACCCAATTATGGGGGGCATCTTATGTCACTAAAACTCCTACGTTGATTTTGTAGACTTCTATAATTATAGACACCAACTTGAAGACTCATCTACCCCATCTAAATGGATCATGCGACATGGTAGTGCTTGACGTGCATGCCATTCGATGACCATCATGTGAGGAAAAATATTACTAAGTTGAGAAATAATACCAAAAGTAATTAAGCACATCGACTTGGATTCTACCACCTTATTGATATTGTGTAAGTTGAATGAAATCTATACCTATTGAAACTTCCACAATTTGAGTCCATTGTCCTAACCTTTGTTATGAAAATGTTGGCTAAGGAGTGTGTTTGGTTGTGAGGAAAATTAAGCTGATAAAATTTATGATAAAAGATTTGAACCTTAGCACTTAAAGTATAAATGAGAAACAAAAATAATTTTACACACGTTTGATTTAGTGAAACCAAGTAGGGAAGAGTGAAGAAGTGGAGTTTGGAAGTCATGAAAAACGAATGAGAAGTTAAGTCTACAACCTTATTTTTTTATGTTATAATATGAGTACTTTTTATAATGATTAATTGAAGATTTTTTTTAGTTATCATTATTATTCTAAAATTCTAAATATAACAAGACCTAAAATAACACAAATTAAAAAAAAAATACAAATATTTTTAAAATTATTAAAAAATTAACAATGATAACATCTAAATAAAAATCAATAAAAACTTTCAAACCTCTTCTCAATTTAAAATTTATATTTTAAATACTAAAATATGTCTTATTTTATAAAATAGATTCATATTATTCCGTTAACTGTATTTTCCATTTCAAAATAAAACTAGAAGCCGCAGTCATGAAATAATAAAGGAAAAATATGAAAAAGCATGCAGAAAGTGCGGTTCATTACTACCCTTTGAGTTATATCCATGGACCAGCCTGGAGTGATCACAGATCTGTATAAGGGCATGCTTCCACCTTCTCATCAACCCTTCTGTTGGGTGTCGATTTGATGCACAATGTTTTTACAAACGATTTCTTTATAAGGCTGTTATTCCCTTTGAGCATATCTAACATGAGTTGATCCACATGATAAAACAGAGGGAATGATCAAGCCAGGGGTGCTCAACATTGCAGCGGGCTCTCCTTCAGACACCATGCTGAGTCTGCATACCCTTTGGGTGCCATAGGAATGCGTATGGCACTGCTCTCGATTGCTCTTTTCCAAACTAGGCCAAATCTCTTCAATTCTTTTCCAATTTTTTCGTCATCTTTATAGACGTTGAGTCCTGCTGCGGAGAGGGCTTCAAAGAGATGATCGACCAGAGTCTTTCTGACATCTTCTCCCCTGAAACTCAGAAACACATGATATCTCTTATTGCTATGGAAGGCAAGCTTAGTTGAGGGAGGATTGTATTGTTCCATCTTACAAATGATGGATCTGAAGAGGAAGGCTTACTAACAATAGAAATAAAACAGAGGATTCAACCTAGAATATCAGATCTTGCACTCAACCATACGAAGATTTGAAAAGAAAGGTTTCCTAACGATAAGAAAGAAAACAAAGGATTCGATCCAAAATCTCAGATTTACAACTCAACCATACTAATTATTATCTCTGATCACACATCGCCGTGCAATATCTATTTATAGATTGCAAACTGCAGCCAATATTGACTAACGCGAGCTGCTGCTCTGACTAACTATTACTCCGTCACTCCAACTTCACTGGCACGGCAGTCGTGCCCGGTTTTATTCTTTCTGGGGCCCGCTCTCATTACTTTTTTCCGTAGTTGGTTTGCTTTTTAATTTTCTCATGTTCCCATGATATCGAAAGCTTTGTAGGCTGTCTGTTTCAATCATCTACCCATACAACCAGCTGCCGTCCTATTCATTTCAATTATATTGAAAGGTTTAATGAGCATGCTCATAGTTTATAAAAGAGGTTATATATGTTTTTTGTGTGGTAGTATGTTGATTGTCTATTTGTTATTTTTATATGTATTTTTTTTTTTAATTGATTCAATTAAAAAAAAAGAGATTATACAATTTGTTAGAAGTATATTTATTTATTTATTGATAATAAATTAAATTATTAAATTATGTGTTGTTTTTTGAAATTATGTCATATTAAAATTTGTTTTGTTTCATTTAAGATAAGTGATTTTTTTTATATCACATATTAGATAAAGATAGTTATTTTTTTCTATGTTATATATTGAAATGTATTAATGTGATTTTTTGAATTTGTTTTGGACATTGTTGGGATAGTGTTCTATTTATTTTTATAGGATTGTATACATATTGTTTTAAATGGTTGCATACTTTCAGCACCAAAATGAAAAGGATATTTATAAATCCAATAATCTTCGAACTTGTGACAATGTTATGAAGTAAGATTTTGACAACCTATGTTCCAATAATCATTGAACTTGTGACAATGTTATTAAGTAAGACTTTGAGAGTCTATGTATCCTATATCGATTATTACTTTAGTAATTGTTAAACCCTCTACTCTATGGATTGCCAATGTTCAAGCCACTTTTAGTAGGATTTGTTGTTAACCACAATAAGTGATAAGAACAACTGGAATTAGTTGTGGCTCTTATGTGTCCCATTTACAATAACAAAGAGATGTTTTTTGTAGAATTATATAACTTTATGGAAATAAAGAGAGGTCAATCAATTGGTTTGCTCTTATTTTTGTAGAATATCATCTACTTCACCTCAAAACAAAGTTCATGCACCCAAGATATGAAGGTTGATAAAAATGATACAAAAAGCTACATTAAAATCATCTCAAATCATTACTAATACAACTTTGCAAACCGTTGAGAGGGAATTTTTTTTATCATATGATTAAAATCTCATTTTTTGTGTCATACAAGATTCTTAATCTTTTATAGTTTACAAAATAATTACATAAATATGACCATATAATTTAGTCCCATGACCTATCTTATCTAGCCAATCACACATCCCCAACTACATCTTTATCTTTTCAAAATTAGTCCTTTATGTATTATGTAGATGTTGAATTTGATGAGAACCATTTCCATTTAAGCATTACATTTTTTACAATTGTTCAAAATTATTTTTGTCTCATTCATACTATTATATTTCTTTAAATTTGGTGAGTTTAGTGAGAAGACACACTTTACCAATATACTAGGTTGTAGACACTGAAAAATGTCCTAATTTTTCCAGTGCCATTTTTCTTGGTCGCCATCCTTCAATAATTGAATAATTTTAATTATTCAATTATGTTCAATCATATTCCTCTATTGAATAAATATTTTTTAATTATTTAATTAATTCACCTTTCTCATTTCTTTTCTATCTTGATCAATTAAAATAAATTAATCACGTCACTAATTCCCCCTCTTCTTTAATAGTTTAATAAATTATATTATTTATTTAATTATTCCTTTATCACCTTTCATCTATAGTTAAATAACTACCATTAATTATTTATCTATTCATGGTCTTTTATTTCCTCTATAGTTAAATAATTATCAAAATTGTTTAATTATCCCTTGTCACCTTCCCCTATTAAATAATTAATCTAAATTAATTATTTAATGTCTAATTTCTATAATGAATTTAATTAAATGCTCCTCTTTTCATTTTCTCCAAATAAATAATTTTTCTACTTATCCACGTCCTCCATTTTCCTCCATTTTTGAATAAATTATCTATGCACCTCTTTTGGTCAAAGATGCCCTGTCATTAACCCCTATCATAGCCTTCATTGCTATCATAACCTTCATTTTTTTCATAGTTGTCAAGCATCATATCTGTCATGATTCCTCCAATAATAACATATTTCTGGTGCATCAATTCTAGACCATTGATTTTGGCATCTTTGTAGAAGTTTAATCTTGATCATCCATTTTGTAACCTCCCTCTCATGCATCCTCCACCATTTCTCTTGGAATCCTTCTAGAGGATTAATCTCAGTCATCCATTCGAAAGGTTATCTATAAAAACAACCTTCCTCCTCCATTTTCACTTGAACAACTAATCTTCTCCAACTTTCTTGCTTACTATTTGTAGGTTTTGCAAAAGTATTCCAACAAATCTGAGGGAAAAGTTGCATAAGAAGAAGAAGAGCAAGGGAAGTGAATCAACCAATATTGGGAGTAATTTATTTTATGCTTTGCATTTCTAGTTCTCTCCATTATTTTGTATTCTCTTGTTGATGAGGTTAGTATTAGTCTAGAGGTCTTAGCTGTCGCTATTCTAGGTTAGAAACTAAGAAACCCCATCTCACAGGTTACATAAATAGGCCACATTTTAATTTCAATGCTTTCAAAGATAATTAAAGTTTCATCACTTGACTATGGTTTTTTAGCTTTAGAAAAAGAAAAAATATATGTCAAGTAAATCTACATTTATTTACAAAAAAAAAAGATATGTACGAAGAATATAAAAATGATGGAAAAGTTTCAATATTACCTTTTTTAAGTAGATAAAGTATGTGTTCCTAAATTGCAAAATTATTCTGCCCAAATGATATATTATGCATGTGTAGTTATTACCAAAATAAACTCAAGATTGGAGGTTTGACCTTCAAAAATAAACTAAATATTAGTTGTGTTGCAAACTAACACAAAATAAATAAAGGAAAACTTAGAGAAACAAAAAAATATAAACCACCATCAAGCAAAGAACAACTCCTTTAACTTACTCACACACTACACAATCTCCATGAGACAATTTACTTCCATTCCTATTTGAATATAAAATGAGCATAGAAATATGGGAGTTATATTAAGGAAATATTTTAAAGTTGCATTAATCATATTGGGCTCCTCAAATTTAGCTTTGGAATTAAGTTCTAAAGTTATAATTGAAGGAAATTCACCATCAAAATTTGACCTTCATGTGAGTAAAGAGAGTCTCAAAAGTATTCATGAAAGTCAATGAGAAGAAGTTGTAGAAATTATAAGAGGAATTTTTTGTTTGTAATTATTCCATGATATTTGTAAATTTTATATCATTATTAGGAAATAAAAGCAGGGAAAACTTTAGTGGTGAATCTTCGCCAATTGGTGAATAATTAAAATTGAGACCTCCAGAAATGGTGAATAGTACAAGCTAAAAAGGATGATGAATCGCCAGGTTTTTACAAAAAATTAATTTTGTCTTGATTAATTCGCCTATGCATTATTTTTTAAATGATGCATCATTGGAACTAATTCTCCAGTAGTTTATATTGTAATTACAAATATTAATTATATTCACTAGTAATATTATATTTCTACCATTAATTTTGGGGCAATATCGCCACTAATAATAAATTACCATTTCATTTTAGGGATATTTTAGCCTTAAATAGGGCTTTTATTTATTTCCATCGATTAGCTTTTTAATGGGATGGCTATAGGGTGATTTCGTGACTTATATGCACGTGCATTTTAAAAGGCTTGTTGAGGCTTAGAATTTTTTTTGGGCCACAAGATTAGATTTAATTGTGTGGCCCAAAATAAATTTTGGGCCTTAAAAATTCTTTTAAAAGGCACACACATATAGGTTGTGGAATCAACCTGCAACCATTCGATTAAAAAGCTAATTGATGGTAACAATTTCACTTTTCATATAGTCTTTTTTTTAAAGTGAGAATTTTAAGAAATGCTTAATCTGTGTGTGCTACGATGCATTTTCGATAGTGAATTTATGCTTGGTGGCGAGGGGTTTTTCCCCTCAACCTGGGGCCATTGCCCTTGGACCCCGCAAGGGGACATTGCCCCCTTGACCCCTGCAAGGGGCGTTGCCACCTCCGGGCCCCTACTTCAATAATAATAAAAAATTAAAAAAATGGGGGAACTGTGCCAACCAACTATGCAAATTTTTAAAGGAGAGATTTTCCATTGTAATTAATATTTTTAGTGATTATTCACTAGGATTTGCCACAGTGATTATTATTTTTGCCAATTATTTATTAAGATTCACTAGGATTTTACGATTTTTTTAATAATGTGCATAGATTTGCTAGGAAAATTAATAATTTTTTTCAAATAAAAGGAAAGATTCACCAGGATTTTACACCTTCACCGAGGGGGGGGGGTTTCTTAAAGTTATCCCTAAATAAAAGTGCATGAAAACTTACCTAAATTACCTTAGTATGAGATAATTTTTACAAAATAATGAGGGTAACAAAATGGATTTGTGGGAATTTTGTATTGATATTGTTTAGAGTCATTCTCTACCCACTGCTTCCATTGGATTATATATGTGTACTTTATATGTGTGCATACCATCAAAACTAGAACAAAGGGAAAATATGTAGATCAAACTTGATCTTCAATTTCATAACACTACTATGAAATTTGAAAAACCTTGAAAATTTGTGTTTCCAATGTTAATATTGCTCTATTGATTGTGAGACCTCATGCTTTATAAATTTTTAGTGGCCAAGCCATCTTAAGGGTGGTTTTCCATTAGTCATCAAGTGAATAGAATAATTGGAACACGTTGTGGGTCATTTTTGTCTATAGCAAGTCCAACATAATGTTGGAACTTCAAGGTCCACCAAGGAAGTAGTAGATTAGGTGGTTGAGTTCATTATTGCACACGATGACAATGGCTTTGTCAAGAACACTAATCACAAGCTAAGTTACAACCCAAAAATTTGAATTTAGCATAACACATTTTCAAACACACAACTTAGTTGTTATAATTTTGCATAAACTATAGTTCTACCTAGGACCCAATGCCTATTCAAACTAATCATAAAAATAGAAAATAAATAAATAATTTCTATATTCAATATTATGAAACATATTTACAAAGAGAAATTTGTACAAATATATAGGCCTCTTAGATGCATGAATCAAGGAATTGACATGTTGAAGAGGTATAAGTTTAATCCTCAATCATTTTTAATCCAAAGGTGAATTAACTCAATATAATAAATAAATTTGACACCTAACCACTATCAATTAAGGATTGGTAAAGTAGTGGCAAAACATGAGTGCAATCTTGAGTTAAAGTGTGCACATGCATTATTAGCAACTTAGGTGAGGGGAAATTAAATATTTTAATCTCCTAAGTAAGATTAATTAACTAGGTGAAAAAATACACTTAGGATGAACACTATGGAATAGAACAAGAAAAATATTTATACCAACATTTGTCATTAGCTCATCATCTAAATTTAAAATTGGCCCACCACTTGTTTTCTCAAAAACGTATTTTGCAACAACTATGGTAGTTGACTTCAATATTTGTTTGTACAAGTTTATTAAAACCAATTCAATTGTTTCAAGAAAATGTATTGAAAAATGAAATGAATCTTTTTCATTAGTAGAAAGGTCCATATGATGATTCCCCAATACATCAATTATGAACTTTCAAAATAAAATAGAAGCTAGAGTTTGTCGTTCAACACTTCTTGAGATGCATTTTTATTTTGGTGATAAATTTTAGCCCAACTCTATACTTTGTGATTTTCTTGGTGATGTATATGATCACTACATGGAAAGATATAATAGGTTGTAAATTGACATTTATATGTCAAATTAAAATAATTGGGTTGTAGATTTTCATCTTATCATTATTTTTGGTAACCATGTGTGTTGTGTGGCCATGCTTTTATTAATAGCCAAAGTAGACGTTTTCCAAAATCCCCAAAGATCTTTGTAATGATAGACCATTGATGACCTTATCTCTCAAAGTGCGATTATATGTTACATTTTGTGTGACATTAAACATGATTTAATAATTCTATTGAATAATGTGTATGAAATTTCTCTCAAATTATCTTTCTAAGATCAATCCAATAATTTCTCCCTTTTCCAATTTGTCACTATCTAAGAAGACATTTCATCCTACTATGAAGAGATCTTGAAAGATATGATCAACTAGAGTTTTTCTCACAAATATTCTCTCCTAAAAATTTGAAACACAAAATACCTCTTATTTCTTTGAAAGGAAAGTTTAATTGTGGGATGCTTGTATTGTTCCATCTTGAAGTTGGAGCTAAAGAGAAGGATTACTACCTAATGATCGAAAGAAAATATAGGATTCAACCCAAAATATCAAATCTTGAACTTAACCATATAATTGTTTTTTAAATTTGATCACACACCATCATGCCATATCTAATTGTATATTGCAAATGACAACCAACATTGACCAAAAAAAAAAATGAATTAACTAGCATGATAGTTGTGTTAGATTTTATTACTTTTTTCGTGTTTAGGTGGCTTCTTAAGTTTTTTTTATGTTCATATGTGAAAAATAAATTAGTCTTAATCTATTTCAACCATCTATGTATAGAATTATGAAGATTAATATTCTTAACATTTTTTAGAATTAGAAAATCCTATGCTCTTAGGTTTACTGATTTTAATAATTATTATTGGGAGAGAAAGGTTAGTATGTTTTAAATATTATACTCTCTTGTAACTTTCTTTGGCTTGCTCAAAAAAAATTTATACATTAAGTCAAAGTGCATTTAAGATAATACAAAAAATTAATGAGTTAAATTGATTAAGTCTAAATATTTTTGAAATATAAAAATATTTTTTATTATTGTATTTCAAAAAATTTAAAACATTTCAGAGTTCAAATTTTGGAGTAAAATTTATAATTTACCTCATTGAATTCCAATACTTTGGTATGACATGCTCTAGAAGAATTATTACTTTAAATTAATCTATTTAGAATTAAGAAAATACAACATATATATATAAAGGAAAATACATGAAAGATAACTGCTATACAATGCTGAAAATTAGCTTTTTTATTTGCAACAAGAGATGCATTTGTGTTAGGTTCTTGTTGATGATGTCATGAATGTAATAAATCTTGTTGTAAATAATCAATGTAAGCATTTCACTTATTTTGAAGATCCATATAATTAAAAAAATACTCATATGATTGGTATCTAGAAATGCAATTAGAGAACTATTAGTTCTCTTTAAATATTTTTGAACAAACATTTTGTATGTATTTTGAGAGTGTTTCTTGATACATATAATTTTTCAAGGTCTTGTATGTTACTTTTATACATCCGTACACACTTCAATTCTTAGATGGATTCTACTAATGAGAGTCAATGATCTATAGTTTGATTTAAGTACTACTATCCATTTATATTGATATCTTGGAGGATTACTAGTATTCAATTTGTTTTTGGAAGACCAAGGGGTTATCAATCAAGAAAAATTTATGTGACAAGTTACTAGTAGAAAAAATGAGAATAAGGGTCGCAACATCAAGAGTTAATGACAATAGATGTGAGACTTAACAATATACAAGTCATCCAAAATTTGATATTATATTCAAATTCTACTACGACATTGGTTTTAATCTAAATTTTATGAATTGAATTATTAATTTAGAAGATTAGTGGACATGATCAAATTTATAGATTGAAAATAGAAACCCTTCAAATTAATTTAAAATAGAACTAAAAGTATCAATAAAATAGAAAAACTTAATAAAAAATTTCAATTTCTTTAATTTTTGTTACATTCTGAATTCAATAAAATACATTATGATGAAATTTAAATAAATAAACCATTATCATCAATGCGATGGTGGAAAAGCTTGAAAAAAACCAAAAGGGTTCGCTGGTTGTGGATTTGGATGCGGACAGGGGAGGCAGCAGATCGGCTGGTGAAGGGATTTCGACTCGTACCCGGGCTATCATTAAGAGGAAGACCCCGACTTCGTCACATACGGCTCAAATTCTCAAGCAAGGGTTACAGGACATGAAGGATGTTGAAAAGGAGGCCGAGGAGTTACTGAACACCTTGGAGTAGCGCGGTGGTGTTTGTTGCTGGTTTTTTGGGCGGTCCTTTTTTGGGCCCTGTTGTCTCTTGGTGCTGTCGTTTCCTTTTTGGGACAGCCGTCTGCTTGTTTGAACTTTTTCTGTTTATCTTTTGTTGTTTAAACTCTGCGGTTTCAGGTCCTGTAAAACCTATTTTTTCCTTTTCAAAAACATTAAATTTCAAATATTTTCTGTATCTGTACAGTTGCAGAAACATAATTTAACAACAAAATATGTACTATTGTCAAATTCTACAATTTGAGTCTTCATTGATGACCTTTCTAAATAATAAATGAAAGAAACTAAGAAGCGTTTTATTCTTCTTATACTTGAATGTATGTATGCAATTTCTACTGAAGTCTGAGTGTCCTTCGCCAGCTGTGGCATGTATAGAAATGGTTTTAGTTTTACCAATTTCGCCCTACACTTGACCAGTCCAGCCAATCATTGATAGTGACAGTGGCAGCCATCAGAACATTTTTCTTCACGCGGTTTCAGTTTCCTTACGACTTCCCTTCTATTTATTTATCCTTCCCATTTGCAAATCACAGCAAATGTTATTCCATCACGCCAGCTTTACTGGCACGGCAGGCTGCCCGCTTTTATTTATTTATTTATTTTTAGGGGCTTACTCGCGTTACTGTTCAAAGTTATGGAGTTTTTTTATCTGTTTAGAAGTTTCCTCCTCTCTTTGATTGTAATTGTAATTAGATGGATTGAAACTTTCAATGAGCATGCTCATAATTTTTATATAGAATTTGTTAGGTACTTATTTTTCTTATTTCTTTTTAGGGGCCTACTGGCACTACTGTTTGCTTTAGATTTTTATAACTTTTCCATGTTCACATAACGTACAAAGTTATGAAGTCTTCATTTGTTTAGAAATTTCCTCTTCTCTATTTTATTGCAATTAGGTAAATTGAAACTTTCAATGAGCATGCTCATAGTTTTTATACATAATTTGTTAGGTACCTATTTTTCTTATTTCTTTTGAGGGGTCTACTCACACTACTGTTTGCTTTGGATTCTCATAACTTTTCCATACTCACATAATGTGCAAAGTTATGAAGTCTTCATCTGTTTAGAAATTTCTTCTATTTTATTGCAATTAGATAGATTGAAACTTTCAATAAGCATGCTCATAGATTTTACATAGAATTTATTATGTACCCATTTTTCTTATTAATAAATTATTTGGTCCATTAAATTATGTAATTGTTATTTCTTAAAAGTTATTTTGTTTCATTTAATATGATTGAATTTTTTATATTATGTATTAAATAATTTTTCTTTATATAATGAAATGTATTAGTAAATTTTTTATGGATTTGTTTTAAACATTTATAAGGTAGTTTTTATCTTATTTTTAAACCATTACATACATACTGTTTTAGATACATGTATACTTTTAGCATGTGAATGTAAAGAATATTCATAATCTAACAATCTTCAAACTTGTGACATTATTGTGAAGGTAAGACTCTAATGGCATATGTTTCCAGTGTTGACTATTGCTCTAGTGATTGTTAAACCCTATGCATTATAGATTTTCAATTCCCAAACTATTTTTAATTGAGATTTGTTGTCAGCCACAACAAGCAACAAGAGCAACTAGAATTATTGGTGTCTCTTTTGTGTCCTACTTATGAGAATAAGGAGATAAAGGGATGGCTTTCTCTCATTTTTTATCACTATAACTTTATGGCAACAAAGAGAGGTCAATCAAGTGGCTTGGTTTCATTTTTGTAGACAATAACAACTACTTCATCTTTGAACAAAATTCATGCATCAAAGACATGCATCTTGATAAAATGGTCCACAAAGCCACATTAAAATCATCTCAAATGATTATCAACACAAGTTTTATTATATTTATCAAAGAGACAATTTTAAAAACTTGTATACTTAAATTCTCATTTTTGTGCAGTATAGTCTTCCTAAACTTTAATTTTATTTTATAATAAAAATACATAAATATGAGCATCTAAGTTAGCCCCATAATTTTTCTCATCTCACTAATCACATTTGTAGCCACACCTTTATATTTTTTTGAAGTAATCATTTATGTACTACATAGACACTAAATTTGATGGGAACCATTTCCCTCTAAGCATTAATTTGCTTACAATTTTTGTTCAAAGTTATTTTTTGTCTTATTAATATTGTAATATTTCTTTAACTTTGATGAGTTCAATATCAGAAGAAAAAAATTATCAGTATAACATGTTGCATAAGTAGACCACATTCTGATTTCAATTCTTTTAGAATTAATGAAACTTTCATCAATTAATGATGATTTGATACTAGTGTAAGAAAAAGGGTAAATATATGTTAAGTAAATAAACATTTATTTTATAGAAAATAAAATAGAGATGATATGTAAGAACACATAAATGATGGACAAGTGTCAATATTGTTGTTTTTAGTTAGAGAAAGTAAATATTTCAAAATTTCAAAAATATTTTACATGAAATGATATATTATTCATGTATAGGTATTGCCAAAATGAACTCAAGGTTGGAGAGCCCAGTCTTCTTTACTTGTGTTATAAATTGAAACAAAAATAAAAATAAAAAAATTAGTGAAACACAAACACCTAAACCACCTTCAAGCATGGAACACCTCCTTCAATATAGTCACAACTCGCACAATCTTCTTGATATGGTTTGTTTCCATTGCAATTTGAGCATAAGATTAGTATATTTATGTGAGTTATATAAAGGAAACATTTCAAAGTTACATTAATCATAGTGGCCTCCTCAAATTCAGTTTTAGAGTTAAGTTTTAGGATTGTAATTTAAGGGAATTCACCATTAGAATTTGAATACCATTTCAATAAATATTGTTTCAAAAAAACTCATTAAAGTTAATGAAAATAAATTATAAAATTTGTGAGAGGAATTATTTTTGGCCCTCCTAAGAGATTTATTTATTTTATATCATTGTTAGGGAACAAACACATGAAAATTCACCTAAATTCCCTCAGTGTGATTAATCATTTTTTAACATTATATAATGAGGGAAATGAATTGAATTTGTGGAATTTTACATTGAATTTTATAGAGAATGTCCTCCTCTTCTTTCTTAGATTAGATTACATACATATTATTTTTCATGTGTGTATACCATTAGAATTAGAATATAATGTAGATATGTAGATCAAACAATCTTTAAACTCATGATAATATGATGAATGAAAGATCTTGAAAATTTGTGTTTCTTATACTAATTATTTCTTTATTGATTGTGAGACCTTGTGATTTATGGGTTTGACCAATTTTTATTGGCTATGGGTTGGTTGCCAATTTGAAGGCCATGTGAATATTAATTTATTTTTACTATATTTATGGGTTGTCCACTAAGGGATGCATGGGTTTTTCCAAGTGGTATTTATCTCTTGTTTTGGGTTACCACAATGGTTTTCCCTCTCACATATCTCTATAAATTGGATCCTTGAGATAGTATTTTTTATAAGTTATTTTGCAGGTTGTTGAAGCAATGAAGTACTTGGACCAAAAATTAGAGTTAGATGTTGTGTTGATGTAAACTTATTTTAAGGATTAATACAATCATTGAATCTCTTTGGGTGTGGAGTTTTTCACACATCTCTATGTATATCTTGTGTCCCTTGTGTTTCTTAACTTGTGGCATTTTTTATGTTAATATTGAAACTACAATCTTTGTAATCATCATATTGGATTAATCTTGAATCCATTTTCATATTTACATTCACATATATAAAATTTCAAGGCTTGTGTCCATGATGGTTGAGTTCTCAAGATACAATCAACTAGTTATCAAGGAGTTAAAATAACACAAAATAAAATTCATCACTCCTTGGAGGACTTATGTTTATGTAAAAATTCCTTATGGCCTCAAGAATGTTGGTATTATTTCTTAGAGGGCCATGGATGTAGATAGTGTTGGCCTCATTGATTAGATAATGGTGGTTTATGAGGATAATCTTATAGCCTATACAAAAAATGAGAGCATTATAAGCATTTGGAGATGATTTTTGAAAGATACCTTGAATACGGTATATCACTCAATCCCGAGAAATTCATGTTTTCTATCAAGGTTCAAGAAAGTTGTTGGGGCATATCATATATAAAGAATTTGTTGGGATAGACCTTGAAAGAATAAAAATTATTGGCTTTATCCCTCAACGTAAAATAATAAAAAGAAATTTAGCCTTTATTTGGCCATATCAACTTTGTGAGGAGGTTTGTCCCAAATTTTGCTAAGAAAATTAAAGCCATTTCCACTATGCTCAAGAAAGGAAAAGTCTTTTTTTTGGGATAAAAGTTAACAAGTCTTTCCTAGGAATGAAAGAAGCCCTCAAAAAAGTAGCTGTGTTGGAAAGCCTTGATTATACATAACCATTAGACTATTTATTCACATTCACATTAGTTTACACTATAGCTATAATCTTACTACAAAAAACAAAGATGGATTTAAATAACCAATTTCCTTATTTAGCAAGTCACTCTACTGTGACTCTATATTAAAATGCTCTATTATGGAAAATTATGTTAATGAAATTTTTAAGGTAGTTAAGAACTTTCCACTTTACCTAATTGAAACCAAAATTGTTGTCTATTTGTTGCACGATGCAATAAGATATATCTTTACACAATAAGAAATTTAATATGGATATCTAGAGCATAAAATTACTTAGAGGAAAAGGATTCATAAAGATTATGGATGAGGTACAAATATTGAGGGAGTTGAGGTTAATAGTGTGTGACATTCATGCTCATTTTCCTTTCCTTTTAAAAATGACCCTTGGTACAATAACATTGTGTATTACTTAGAAAACGTGAATGTCTCACCTAACATCATGGAAAACAACAAAGTTCTCTCAATCTTGTAACCCAAAATTACATTTTATTGCATGGTGAGATAACATGGAGAAATATTGTGGGTGTGTTATTAAAATGTGAGAATTTAAAGAAAACTCATAGAGTCATGAATTAAATTTATATTGACTAGGATGACATTATATTATACTTTACTTGTGGAAGAAAAAAGAAGAAGAAAGGAGTATGTGTTATGACTTAAAGGTTGCAAGTTGTGCATGGAATGAGAGGAAAACAATTAAATTATTCTAGTATATCAAGTCGGTTTGTACATGTGGGCTAACATGAAAATGTGTAATTTAATGGTTGCATTGTTACATAGGAAAGATACAATTATGGATTCTATATTTCTATTGCATAGGGTTCAATCTAGTTTTATTTATTTAAAATAAATGGTTCTTGAATATTTTTTTTACACATTTATTTTGGTGTCAATAATAAATTGCTTGGAAAATCCACTTAGTTTTGGATAATTTCATTTCATCCTTAGTACTATAGGAAAAAAATATATATACATTCATCTTGTTCTCCAATACTCTATATACTTGAACGAGTAATTAAGTTGATTCTTAAAATTGATAAACATTCATACTTAAATCATATAAAACAATGTCTACATAGGAAAATTATATATATATGTTTACATATGCAAATATACACGAGAGATTATTTTTATATTATAAAATTCTAAAACACATAATAAATAAGCCATTTATATTAGGTATATTTATGTTCATAAATATGTATATTTTAGCAATACTCTATATGTATTATATTTTCTAAGTTAGAATTCTAAGCACAAAAGATAGTTTCAAATAATTTTAAGGGTAGCATGCCCTATTGACCCCAGGTATATAGGGGGGTCAACTACTTTGGCCACCCCTCTCCATGCATCTAGGAAGGCGACATGGGGGCTACCACCTTTGGGGTTGTGAGCCTCTATGAAGAGGGTTGCATCCAACTCTTTATCATGTGGATTTAACAAATTTAAAACCTGTCTCGTGCCAATCATTAGCAGCTAGAATATGGTTGCTTGGAAATGTTTTGGAAATTAAAATCAAGTGTGAAACAAAATATTTTCTCTAAAGGTCTATGTTTTGGAACCACCAGAATGGAGTCCCCTTAAGCATTTACCTGTATATATTCTTAGAATCTGTTGGTTGAAGATTTTGTAATCACTTAATTAATTAAAAAAATTTGATTTCAACCAAAACTATGATGAGATTTGAATATCTCCTTAGAAAGTGGAGGCTCCCTTCTTACTGTTCACTAAATGTTAAACTAGTAACTAAGTATGATTATATGCACTATAACTAACTATGGGTGTTATCATGAATCTTATTCTCCTTTTTTGAACATATGGTTATCACTTACACAAATTACAATTATAC